>BQKN01000497.1:36242-59877 GCA_022839385.1 Asparagus kiusianus | reverse complement strand
GGGGGCGGCGGCTGACTAGGGCATTAAATTGCCCTAGGCAACCTAGACGGAAATTTCCGTCCAACCTAGACGGAACTTCCGTCTAGGTTGCCATTTTCGTCTCGTTTGGCAAACTAGACGGAATTTTCCTTCTAGTTTGATCCAAACTAGACGGATCAACCTAGACGGAAATTTTTTCCGTCTAGATTGTTCCATCTAGATTGGTCAGTTTTCTACTAGTGTAAAGACATCACTTGATATCAAATTTATATAGATTCTATCGCCGATCTCCCTTGCAAAGTTGGTCAGAATGTCATCTTCATTGTAGACTGAGGTCAGGGGCCTGAGATTGGCCTATATAAGTGCTCAAGACACAATGATCCCATGAGATGTCATAAAATACCACCCGTTTTTGCAAATATGAAACCACTATACCTTCATAGCCTTTTTGTGGTATGAATCATTTGTTAAATGGTAGCAAGCAAGCATGTGCATAATCCATGTAAACACAAAATACGATATTATGTTAATATTTATATGTTAAAATAAAGTGATTAGTGATTGTAGATCGAGGTGCACATATAGCAGTAATAGATACTTTATGTCTCTTTACCTTCTCTCTAGACCTTTTTAACAAAATTGCTATCCATGTTTATGTAGACTGACTTTGCGCTTTTGTAGACTTCGCAGAAAAGAGTTTTGTCTAAACGTGTAGGCCAAAAAAGTTACTTCCATACAAGCTTTATTGACGTGTCTTTGATACCCGTGATCCCATGTGCTCCTATGTACATATAGGTAACCTACACTTCTAGTTCTAGTTTATTATAGGAGATTCTGTAATCACTGTAGATTCATCACGAAAATTTATCTATTTTTAGTTGATACAAGACAATGCTTTCTCAATTAATGAGCTAAATGGCACTTAAATACCCATTTATTTCACCACATTTACACTTAATACTCTAAGTTATAATAATTAGCACATAAATATTCTTTGTTACATCCATTCCATTATACTTTACGTCTTTATATGGATCGCCTAAGTGGTTGATTAAGAAGTTTGATAAAATAAGAAGAAATTTCCTATAGCTTGGCAAAACAAACTCTGCAGCATATAAGTGTTTGGTCAGTTGGAAAATAGTCTATCTAAGTAAAAAGGAAGGGGGATTAGGAGTCAAGGATCTAAAGAATTTCAATATCTCTTTGATCTCTAAATGACTTTGGAAGGGTCTAAGAAGAGATCCCCTGTTGGTAATTCTTACATCAACTCTACAACAATAGGGATATTAGCATTGAATCCATGAAAATCAGTGCTTATAGCTCTACACTTTGGAATGTTGTCATTTCACAAAGGGAAGCTCTTCTAAATCTCATTTCTTGGGAGCTTGGTTCGAGGAGCTTCATCCGTTTTTGGGAGGACAAATGGTTGGGTAGTAAATACTCTAGCTAGTCTATTTCCCTCTCTATTCAATCTTTCTTTATCACATAACGTCTCTATCAGACATCAAGGATACATGCAAGGATACTAATGACATTGGCACCCTATTTTAAGAAGAAGTCCCCCTCCTGTGATACAAGATTAAAAAACAGACCTTTTGGCATTAATTAATTTTTTTCTCTCTAACTGAAAAACTAGATAGTGTATCTTGGCCACTAACCACTTCAGGGGTTTTTACGGTTAACTCTCTCTATACATTTTTGAATTCCAGATAGGTTCTCTCCCCTTTATTCAGAATTGTGTGGAACTCTATACTTCCTAGCAAAGTTCAATTCTTCACATGGTTGTAATCCAAAAACAAATTATATACTAAGGACAATCTTGTCAAAACATGTTGGGAAGGAGATCTTTCATGTCCCTTCTGTGATGAACAGCTTGAATCTAGAGAACACATCTTCTTCTCTTGTTCAATGGCAAATCTGGTTTGGAGTTATTTTCAAACATTTTTCTTCCATTCTCATTTCTAGAATCTTTTGATGAACTAATGGGTATCATGGAGAACTTACATCTATCATGATCAAGGGGTCTTTTATGGCGTACCATATTTTCCTCGATTTGTTGGAACATTTGGAAATCAAGGAATAGCTACATTTTTGATAATCTTAACATCTCAGATATATTTATTATCAATTCTGATATAAAAGGTATTACTGAATGGTCAGGAGTGGCTAGTGGAACTACAGCTATACACATTTATAAAGATCTCTCAGCTAATTTGGCAGTTGACGTTGAGCAACATAGAGAGCAGGGGATTTGAGGTGACTGGGTGTAGTTTAGAAAGAAGCCAATCACCGTGTAGTTGAGTTTTGTTTTATAGTTTGTTATGATAAATCCCAATAATAAACTAATATCAATCACACGAGAACACGAAAAATATTAAGAACACGAACACAAAGACATACATGGTTTAGCTTGCAGCCTACTGTTGATGATAGTTATAAAAAAGGGGGTTTATGTTAGAGTTATGAGAGTGATTAGGGTCCTCAAACTCCTTCAGATGACTAGTTTCAAAGCCCACTGTTCATTCCTGCATATGAAAAACTCATGAGAGGATGGAGTTGAGTTCTTTGGTTGTTCCTCCAACGATCAAGTCTGTATTTTGATCTTGAGTGGAAAAATCAAGGGCAAATTGCATAAGTAGTTATTCAAAGTTGTCAAAAAGCAGAAGAAGTTACCCCATGCAATATAGTTTCCTTTTATAGCAGACCATAGGGGTATGAAGGTAATTTCGGCGAAGTCCAGTCAAGCGACTGAGTCAGCAGATACCTTCCAGGTGTTGGTCATGAAAGAAAGTGAGTCATCTAATCATTTAATGATGAAATGATAGTAGGTTCCTAGAGTTGACTAGGTCCGATGAGTCATAAAGACTATGGGGGATAGAGTAATGATGATTTTATCAGAGCAGTTAATGCGAGAGTAGTTGGCTAGCAAGGGGTTCGAGGTAACTGTTGCCTCTCTTTCTGTTTGGTCAAGGGCCGAAGAGCATTGCCTTTTGACTTGGCTATGCAAGTTGTCGGCTGACGCAGTAGGCCGAGTGCGAGTTGCTCGTTATGTCTATCGGGTGAGGTGGCCGACAAGTATCATCTTTTAACTCGACTACACAAGTTATCGGCCCATAGGGTCGATAGAGTGTGGTGACTGACAAATACCCTCTTTTGACTCAGCTACGCGAGTTGTCAGCCTATAGGGTCGACCATAGGAGTAGGTTTAGTCGTCTTGGCCTTAGTTCGTCTGATTAAGCAAGGGGTGAGACACATGTCAGGTTATGTAGGGAGATTATCACTTGTTGATTATCTAGGCTATAACACCTACGTCCACGGGTGAAGGAGGAGAATAGCTTTACTAAATTATGAGAAATACAATGTGAAGATCACTCAATCACTCAATCTTAAATCACACCTTAAAGACCTAATGCAATCTCTTAAACAAAAGAACAAAAGAGAAAAATATCAAATAGGCTTTATAAAAGAACTTTCTCTTCTTGATTGGTGCTCTGTAGATTGATGATCGTAATTAACTTGAAAGACTGTACATATATAGCATTGGAGACCCCAACTCCTTGCTGACCATGGAATATGAGTTCTAGTTGTAATTGAAGTCCACATGTTCTAAAGCCTAATAAAAGTATAACTAGAAATATCAATTGTTTATCCTTGTCAAACTAGGAATTTGAATTCATATAGTTATTCCACACTCCCACAAGATAAAGAACTCCTATTGACTATAGCCTCTGCCAAAATTATCAGATTGAGTATTTGAGTCACAATACAACAAATCTCCACATTGACTCAAATGCATCAAATAATCCTCACTCCAAAATTAGCTAACGTATTCCACCTTCTCTAATAGCCTTGCAGGTCATCAAGTGTGGCACATATCGATCAAGTCCAAGGCCCGCTTTAACTTGCCAACTGAAAGAGTCATCCTTAATATATCGACTGAATTATCCGCACGACGATCATAACTATTAGCGAACTCATCACCTGAAGTTTCTCCTAAATAGCTAAAGGGCACAAGATTGTCAACCGATAATGCATAAGCTATTGTATCTTCATATCTTCATGGCGGTCGAATATCTCATCTAGATCGATCTCTAGCAATAGTGTATTCCCACTCTTCCTACAACTATTGAGGTGCTCCATCTACTTGAAGGGGATTTGGCTACTGAACTCCTATACTTTTATCCTGCTAAAGAGCTAAATCATGAATTTTTAACCTCACCTTATGACCTATAGTTCGTGTTTCATTGTCAACTGAAATTGGTGACTGCTTTTTATGGAACATAGCAGATTCATCTAAAGTGATATCATGTGATAATAATCTTAGGAGACTTCGGATTAGGACACCACAACCTAAAACCCTTAATATCTGATGCCTAACCTTGAAATATGCACTTATTCGCTCGAGGCTCAGGTTTCCCTTGACTGACATGCGTATATGCATGGCAATCAAATATTTTAAGATTAGAATAATCTGTAGGATTACCGGAACAAACCTCCTATGGAGTTTTACAACCAATAGCAGTAGATGACGACCGATTCACTCAACAATAAGCCATATTCACTATATCTACCCAGTATTCCTTGCCTAAGCCTGCATTAAATAACATACAATGAGCTTTCTCCAGAAGGGTTCTATCCATACACTTTGCCACTCCATACTATTGCGGTGTGCAAAAGACTGTAAGATATCTAACGATTCCCTCCTTCTTGCAGAACTTATTAAACTCTCATCCACAAAGCTCAATGCTATTATCAATTCTAAGCCTCTTAATCAGCTTCACAGACTGCTTCTCAATCAAAGACTTTCACTGTTTGAAAGTCATAAATACCTCATATTTATGTCTCAAAGGAATAGGCTCAAACTTTCCTCGAGTAGTCATCAACAGAGGTCAACAAATATCTCAAACTATCTCGAGGCAACTTGAAAGGACCCGAAATATCTAAATGGATATAATCCAAAGTACCTTTAGTCTTATGCATTGCCCTACTGAAGATAACTCTTTTCTGCTTCCCAAAGATGTAATACTCACAGAATCCTAATTTTTCTATACTCTATCCACATAAAAGACCATTCTTTCTTAACTCAGCCAATCCATGCTCACTCACATAACCAAGTCTTATATGCCATAATTTGGTAGTATCAGCTCTTAATATCGATAATGTAACTGCAGACGAATTGGTAATGGTAGAACCCTACAAAACATACAAGCTATCAAATTTCTTTCCTTTCATAACTACAAGAGAGCCTTTTGTAACCCTAAGAGCTCCACCTTCACCTGCAAAATTACACCCAAGTCTATCAAAAGTGCCTAAAGAAATGAGATTTTTCTTAAACCTAGAACATGCTTAACATCAGTCAAAGTCCTGATGACTCCATTATGCATCGAATTGTGCCTTTCGCAATAGTCTTTCATGAGCCATTATTCCCTATGAGAACAATTCCACCATCAATAGCTTCATAAGTGGTGAACCAGTCATAATTAATACACATATGATAGGAACAACCTGAATCCAAAATCCAATCATCCATGCTCTTGTTTTTATCGTTTGTGTTGATGTCCGTGAACACATAGTCGATGGGGTTGCAGAGTTGCTGATCTTCACGTTGGCAGTGAATAGAGAGAGGATGAGAGATAGGGCCAACTCCTCCTCCGATTTTATGCCCGATCCTTAGACTGGAATTCATGATCCTTCTTCATAGACAAGAAAAAAAAACCCGTGAGAGGGTGGGGCTCATTTCCCCCGTGGTACCTCTGACGGTCAAGTCAGCTGGTGAGCTTGAGTGCGGTTTGAGGGAGAGTCTATGGGCCATTGAGGTCCTCAGAAGGTACTCTTTTAGAGTTAGGTGTTTGTTAGCAGAGGTAATTTTAGAGCTTTGTGATGAAGGAGTAGTGGGAAAATCGAATCCAACCCCTCCCCTTACCTTATTTCCCTCCTTTTATAGCACATTGTCCTTGAGAGCTTGGCTCTTGGCTTTGGTTAACTATGCATAGGAGGCAGTCAAGAGGTGAGCAGGTAGGTGGCTGAGTCATCCTTCTCCTTCCAGATGTTGGCTGGTGATTGGAAGGGAGGTCACTCGAGTACAGGAGAGAAGTGTCCTCTCAGTATCTTGGATTGGACGGATAAGGCAGGGTAGAGGATAGACCCACCGCTTGTCGTCCTTCCCCCTCCAGATGACGATTAGTGATTAGAGAGGAAGTCATTCAAGCCCAAGAGAGCATCATGGCGATCTCTGGGAAGTGACTTGTGAGTAGAATAAGCGGCTTATGCATGGGATTTGTTAGAGTGGAGATCTTGATAGGACTGATCAATGTTGTAGTGCTGATTAATATCTGAGCTTAGCTAGATCTTATCCCCTTCGATTTGTGAGTCGTCATTATGATTTGCCGACCTGACAGTCATGTGAGCTTTGGGTCGAGTGTATGGACGAGATGTCTGCTCGAGGAGTCGTCTTAATTGTGAGAGATTGACCAATCCCGTATTTCGAGTCGGTAATGATGACTCTTGGTCGGGAGATGACTTGTCTACCCGGCTGGCTGATAGACTTGCTCTTGATTGGGTCTTTGGGCTGCTGAGTCGGTTTGGACCATGACTTTTTGAGCCTATGCAGGTAACTTTTCGATATCTTCTTCTTTAGATGGTAAATTACCATAATAGTTGGCCCCTTTCATTCGGAGCTGACTTTAGTCGGATCCGAGTAAAATAGATGTGAGTTTGCTCTGGGTTATGAGACTTTTTAGCTAGTTGATCGTGGCTGGAGACATGGCGTAAGACTTGCTAACCGCCCATCTTCTGTAGACTGATGTTGTCAGTATTGGGAACCGTTTTTCAGAGGAAAAGAGGCGTCGTGGATAGAGTGGGGGGCGCTTCACTTGCTAATTTATTGGCGTGAGTTACAAGTGGTGGTTAGTATTTCGAGCGATCCGTTTCCAATTCTCAAAGTGAATCTTTCTCGGTGCTCCATGACTGTGCCTCTTGAGCTCTGCATGCTTCTTTTACAGGCTAATAAATGGTTCCTGGCGCTGTTTTGAAAGAATGCCCTACATCAGGAACATTTCACCTCGTTGATTCTTCCTTTCTCCTAAGAGACTTTACTATGAATTTTCCTCAGATTGACCGCGAGAAGAAACTTATGGTCTTGTTTCTGTCTAGGTCGAGGATGACTTTGGACGAGACAACCTGGTTGCATGACGAGTACGGCATTTCTCGTGCGATGACCATAGGTTCACAGGATAGTCTTACTCTGGTGCATATACACGGGGAGGACCGGGTGCCTCTCTATCTGGCGCATTTGTAGTGTGTATTACGCCTGTCGCAGCATCCCTTCGCAAGGGAAGTTTTTGCAACTTTGGGGGTTTCCCCTGCTAATTTCATCTGCACGCCATTTATATTTTGATGGCATTTATAGACGCCTGCTCTAAGGCGGAAGTGGTGCCCAGCATCAGTTTGCTTGGGCACGTGGTTAGTGTGGGGTCTGCTAAGGAAGACCCACACTATTTTTTTCACTGTCGGGGCAATTTCTGTTTGGACGCCGATCTCCTAGAGGTAAATGAAGAATAGAAGAGGTTCTTCGTCTGGGTGTTTGGTGCCGACAATATGTTGTCCTACTCAGGTTGGCCTAAAGTACAGGAGAACGTGTTGGAGCCAAAGGCTCTTAGTGATCTTGAGGCTGGAGATCTTTAGAAGCTCCGATGTCACCTCGGTCTTCAGGAAGCCATAGCTCTGGGTTGAAAGGAGTTTTCAGAGATGGGAGGGTCCTCCTCATCTTCCTCCGACTCTGAAACGACAGTCCTCCTCCACCAATGGAGATCTATAAAAGAGGGGCTGACTTAGAGGCGCCGAGTTCTTCCAGGAGGCCTTTGAAGAGAATGAGGAAGGACTCTGAGGACAGTGGTTCTGAGCCTTAAGAAGGAGTTTTTAAGTGTTTGCTGCCCCCCCTCCCCCCTTTTTGTAAGCCCTGTTGGGTATTTTGGTAGAAAATGTATAAAACCCCTGAGAAATGATCTTTCTTGTCTTTTGCTCTCGAAAGCTAAAACTGCTTGATGAAATAGTTGACCATGTTGTGACTCTGTCGATCTTTGTCGACTTAGTGAACGTGTACAAGACAAGTATCGACATCTTCCTTCCCTCCATTTGGTTAAGGAGTGATCATTGAGGTCATCCTCATGGCTGTGCCTCAGGTTTATCTTGAGGAGGAGCTAAGAACTTCATACCGATTGTGGAGTTGTTGTGCATTGGGTTTATCCAGATTAGGTACCAATGGCTTTATGCTGACTAAGAAGTCGTTTTACCTTGGATTTACCCAGATTAGGTACCAAGGGCTTTATGCTGACTAAGAAGTCGTTTTGCCTGGGGTTTATCCAGATTAGGTACCAAGGGTTTTATGTCTACTGAGAAGTCGTTTTGCCTTGGGTTTATCCAGATTAGATACCAAGGGCTTTATGCTGACTAAGAAGTCATTATGCCTTGAGTTTATCCAGATTAGGTACCAAGGGCTTTATGCCGACTGAGAAGTCGTTTTGCTTTGGTTTTACCCAGATTAGGTACCAAAGGCTTTATACCGACTGAGAAGTCGTTTTGCTTTGGTTTTACCATAAGAAGATACCAAGGGCTTTATGCTGACTGAGAAGTCATTGTGCCTTGGTTTTACCCAGATTAGGTATCAAAGGCTTTATGCCGACTGAGAAGTCATTTTGTCTTGGTTTTACCCTGAGAAGGTACCAAGGGCTTTATGCCAACTAAGAAGTCGTTGTGCCTTGATTTTACCTAGATTAGGTACCAAGGGCTTTATGCCAACTAAAAAGTCATTTTGCCTTGGTTTTACCCTGAGAAGGTACCAAGGGCTTTATGCTGACTGAGAAGTTGTTTTGCCTTTGTTTTACCCTGAGAAGGTACCAATGACTTTATGTCTATTGAGAAGTCGTTTTTCCTTGGTTTTACCCTGGGAAGGTACCAAGGGCTTGGCCATTATGGTCAATGAGAGCAGAAGGAATCGAACCATATGTTATGCCTTGGGCTTACCTTTAAGAAGAGCCAAGGGCTTTGTTCCGACTGAGGAGTCATTTTGCATTGGTTTTACCCTGAGGAGGTACCAAGGTCTTGACCACTATGGTCAATGAGAGCAGAAAGAATCGAACCATATATTGTGCCTTGGGCTTACCTTTAAGAAGAGCCAAGGGTTTTGTTCCGACAGAGGAGTTGTTTCGCCTTGGTTTTACCTGGAGAAGGTACCAAGGGTTTTATACCGACTAAGAAGTCATTGTGCATTGATTTTACCCAGATTAGGTACCAAGGGCTTTACCAACTGAGAAGTCGTTTTGCCTTGGGTTTACCCAGATTAGGTACCAAGGGCTTTATGCCAACTGAGAAGTCGTTGTACCTTGACGATTAGGTATTTGATGTCTTTCTTTTTATTTGACACTTTCATTGATTATTTGAAATTTATACATAATAGGTTACAGCTCATTCATACTTATTACTTCGAACGGTGTCGAATTCGTGTTTCTTGCTTAGATGTATTAGACGACTTTTTGCTAGGGACAAGGTCATTGAGGCAGAGCTTCCTTGGCTGTTTCTTTTCGCCTGTGAACATTTCTATTTTGATGAGAGCGAGTTGTTGCTTCATTGGCTATCTTTTTTGCCAAACTGAGAAACACCCAGAATCAAGGGGTTGTTCTTCCTCTCGAGGGTGAGCTATTTGGCTTTAGACGTTGTTGAGTTGTTAGGATATTTGCCATCTTATTAGCCAAGGACCTTTCTGAACATTAAGTTTTTGATGAGGTCCTTGCTGGTCGATGGTGGACATGGTGATTTTCAACAGATCTTTCTCATCCACCGTCGGTTGCTCTGTTAAGCCCAGTATTCCGTTGTTTGAGCTTTTGGAATATGTTGCTTGACGGAGGAGGCCCATGCAACTTCTATGATGGGGGCTTCTTGTTGGTGAGAACCCCATGCGCTGAAGCTTTGTTCCCTAGAATTTGATGGGATCATGACCTCTCTTTGCGGTTTCCAGGGATAGCAATGGTCGGACCATCCTATAAATGGAGGAGCCTTCTTGTAGGGGGAGTGCAAGTCGTATGCTTCGATCGCCAGTTCTTACTTCGACTCTGGTGGTTCTGAGCATCTATTAGGGGCCGAGGCCATTAATCTTCCTGAGAAGACCAGTTGGTGAGCCCTCGAGTTTTCCCTACAATCTTACCCTTGGTAAGGAAGGACTCTCCTTTGAAGGCGGTGATGGTCCGAGGAGCCGGCCACAGACTTAATCGCTGCTCCTTGTTCGGGTGAGCCATTGCTGATGAGGAGCTTGAGCGATACTGGATCTGATCATAACTCTTGAGGTTCTATTTGCGATCCAACCCCATGCTTCTTGGCTATCCAAGCGGTGAGGTTTTCATCTGTGACTGCGATAAGAAGCCTGCGCTTCATTCTCGAGCCAGACAAACACCATAGTGGTGTGTCTTTTCTAGGAGGGCTTCCGGGGTTCCACTTGGCAAATACTCACCAGAAAGCTGTTGGAGCCCTTGAGGACTACGCTTATGTTGGCTCCTCATAGCCATAGACTACTCCTCCTTAGCTTGAATGATGTGATTCTAGGCTTTGTTTAGCTTGAATGGTGCAATTCCAGTATCTTTTAAGAATAAATAGGATCAAGCCCTTGTTTGGAATTGGGCATTTCTTCTCAGAGAGGAGAGTGGGCCCCACGATGGGCACCAAACTATTGATGTCTATAAATACACAGTCAATGGGGTTGCAGAGTTGCTGATCTTCATGCTAGTGGCGAATAGAGAGAGAGGATGAGAGATGGGGCCGACTCTTCCTCTGACTTTATGCCCGATCCTTGGACTAGAATTCTTGATCCTTCTGCACAGACTAGAAAAAACCCGTGGGAAGGCAGGGCTCATTTCTCCCATGGTACCTCCCATGGTCAAGTCAGCTGGTGAGCTTGAGTGGGGTTTGAGGGAGAGTCTCTGGGCCATTGAGGTCCTCAGAAGGTACTCTTTTAGAGTTAGCCATTTTTTAGCAGAGGTAATTTTAGAGTTTTGGTGATGAAGGAATAGTAGGAAAATCGAATCCAACCCCTCCCCTTACCTTATTTCCCTCCTTTTATAGCCCATTGTCCTTGAGAGCTTGGCTCTTTGCTTTGGTTAACTATGCACAGGAGGCGGTCAAGGGGTGAGCAGGCAGGCGGCTGAGTCATCCTTCTCCTTCCAGATGTCTGCTGACGATTGGAAGGGAGGTCACTCGAGTACAGGAGAGAAGTGTCCTCTCAGTATCTTAGATTGGATGGATAAGGCAGGGCAGAGGATAGGCTCGCTGCTTGGTCATCCTTCACCCTATAGATAGCGACTGGTGATTTGAGGGGAAGTCATTCGAGCCCAGGAGAGCATCATGGCGATCTCTGAGAAGTGACTTGTGAGTAGAATAAGCGGCTTATGCATGGGATTTGTTAGAGTGGAGATCTTGATGTGTCTGATCAATGCTGTAGTGCTGATTGACATCTGAAGTGAGCTTAGCTGGATCTTATTCCCTTCGATTTGTGAGTCGTCATTATGATTTGCTGACCCGACAGTCGTGTGTGCTTTGGGTTGAGTGTATGGTCGAGACGTCTGCTCGAGGAGTCGTCTTAATTGCGAGGGATCGACTGATCCCGTATTTCGAGTTGGTAATGATGAATCTTGGTCAGGAGATGACTTGTCTACTGGGCTGGCTGATAGACTTGCTCTTGACTGGGCCTTTGGGCTGCTGAGTTGGTTTGGACCATGGCTTTTTGAGCCTATGCAGAAAATCTTTCGATATCTTCTTCTTTAGATGGTAAATTACCATAACAGTTTGTAGCTAATAAAATTACGTCTTCAGCAATATTAACTTCAGTAGAGTCCTCATTTAATTCTTCTTCATACTCTTCTTGTTTATTCCATGTTCTTCAGTCTGTAAAAATCGGTCTTGATGTGCCCTTTTTTCTTGTAACATCTGCAGGTCAAATTCATGTACTTCGACTTATACATGTTATCTCTAAAGCCCATTTCTTCTGATCTTCCTCAAACAAATAAGTCATCAGCTTTATCGTGACTTTCGCTCGTGGTTAGCTCTTTGTCGATCTTCTCTTTATTCAACAAGTTATCTTTGACGTCCTTGATGCTAATAGAATCTCGACCATAAATCATAGTATCACTGAAGTGCTTGTGGCAAGGCGGGAATGAACACAATAATAATAGGGCTTGATCTTTATCAGCGATCTTAACATCAATCTTACTCAAATCTGTAATAACAGAATTAAATTCACGAGATTTGATGAGTGTTCCTTCTAACATCTAAAATGATGCTTTAAGAGGAGACGATTAGTGAGTGACTTCGTCAAATACAAATTCTTTAACTTAGACCACAAACCAATGGTTGTCTTCTCTGTAAGAAATTCTTGCAAAACTTTAATTATCAAACATAATTGGATCGATGTGAGAGCTCTATCATCCAACTTGTTCCATTCTTCCTCTGTCATAGTAGCCAATTTCTTTGACTTCCCGAACTGTGACGCCCCTGGGTTCACACAAGGCTACAGTTTGAGATAAAACCAGGAATGTCAAACCTGTCATATACCATATCGTGCAATAACATGTTTCACCATCATAATTACTATCTCTCTAGTAGAGTCAACAACCGTGCAATAACTCTCAAATGTCTAAACAAAATGTCTACAGTGGAGCTCCATAAATAAAATAAAACTACAAATGAAAGATGGATGCTAATAAGTATCGCCATCAACCTACGACTCTCCGTGCACGTGACTCATTACCTGAAATGGGAGGGGACAACGAGAGTCAAAGCGCAAGTGAGCAACATCACAACCAACCCCAAGGGAGAGGACTCGTTGCATATTAAAAATGCAGTTAATACATATATACATAAAATCATTGATCCCAACAATAAGAGGATTTTAGTATTTAGGAAATTACAACACAAGCATAGGTACGTCGAGCGAAATAATCTAAACAAGAAAACCCTCATGTATATACCTTGTATCTCAAATTATAAATCCCTAAATACCAAACCCAAGATCTAATACAAGAATAATAATATAAAGAAGAGTAACCCATCTCAGAACTCAAATACCATGTCATGTCAAAACCCACATAAGTGTCATGTCCAGCCTATGTAAGTGTAAGTGTCATACTCAAGGTTTAAATAGGTGTCCAACACATGGACTAAGACTATGTATAGTAGATGCCCAACACATGGACTGCATATATAAATTATCCAACACATGGACTGAATGATAAATGCCCAACACATGGACTAAATATAATGAATATCCAACACATGGACTAAATATGATGAATGTCCAACACATGGATTGCACATAATAATTGCCCAACACATGGACTTAATGAAATGTGTAGAATATTGATGAGATATATGAAAAGGATGCATATATACTAATTTCACATGTGTCTCAGTGTGCAAATCTAAACTCATGTCCGCAAGCCATCTCACATATAAAGATACATAATAAATAATAATTTCTAACGCTAAATATTCGAGGTGACTCATCGTTCACATTAAAACACACAACAAAAGTAAACATGCACAAACCGTGCCGGTGATCAACCGAAACAGGCAGAAACCCTTCACAGGTTTTTGTGTGCTTCGAAACAAATCTAGAAGTGACATCATTATTTTTCAAGCATAATATTACTGATATCAACATATATGAAACAACATGAAATGAAATATTAGCATGTAAATATATCGTCGAAACCCTAAATATTTATATACAAATGTTTAAACGTTTTAAAAGAAAAAACTTGTGATTTAATTCATGATTAATAAATTTCAGATCTGAAATTTGTCAAGGTTACTATTGTAATCAATTAGAAAATTAGGATAATGTATTCTCACTTCATAAGTTATAAAGATCTATCTTTTGTACACTAAAAATACGTTTTAGGCTCGAAAAATCCGAATAAAACTTAATAAAACGTGCAAAATAAAAAGGTGCAGAGTTAGGCGAGATGTTACTCACCTCAGATGATAAAAACTCCTATCATGTGAAAGAGAACCAATCCCCTTCACTACGCTGCACAAAACCCGCTGTAAAATCCTCGAAAATTCCTCAAAATCGCCAAAGAAAAGAACTAGGGTTTGAGAGAGAAGAAAATGGGCTGTTAGGGTTTGGAACACAGGAGAAAAGAGGTATTTTTTGTGTTTAAACATGTGTATATATGATAACAAACCCGAAAAACTACAACCCAAAACCCAAAACCCGAAACTGGAAAACCTAGTCTGACTAGAAATATACTCTTCGGTATTTTGGCTATAACTTTCGTATCCGACCTCGGAATGAGGTGTTTAAGATTTTTTGGAAAGCTGCTGAAGATATCTACAACTTTGATCTTTTAAGTTTTTCCATATGCACAATGTATCAGTGTTTAAAATATAAAATTTCTCCATTGGTCATAAATTTCCAGATTTATACATCGAGCATGATTTGTGCATTTGCTCTTATATATATACATATATACATTAAATTGATCTTAAATCCATTCCTACCATACTCAAACATCATAATATATTATTTATAAATACATAATATATTATCTAAAATATAAATACCCCCACTTAACCCCTAACTAAATGGAACAAGTACATCGAGTGAAAATTCCAAACAAGGAACCCCTCATATATATACCATATGTTCCGAGTACTTAGGAGTTAAGTGTTAGTACCCTCATTTTAGTGTTAAGTATAAACATCACCATACATATAACCATAAGTCATATATAAGTCATACTAGAATTTAATTTACCTGCTCAAACATGTGAGGGTAGTCGCGACGCATATTCTCCTCGCGCTCCTAAGAAACCTCTTCAACTCCTCTCCGGTTCTACTAAACTTTCGCCAAGGGAATCACTTGTTTCTATGTCTTTTATCCTCTCTAATAAGTCTACAAACTAGGATCTCAATCTTAGTCAAATCATCCTGAAGCTAAAACTCTAATGCATCCAACACTCGCTGCTGCTTCCCATCATATAAGTGCTTCTTGTGCATAGAAATATAAAATACATTGTGTATACTAGACATCGATGCTGGAAGACCTAGCCTGCATGACACAGCTCCTATGCGCTCTAAAATCTGAAAATGTCCAATATACCTCGGTGCAAGTTTCCCCCATCTTCCGATTCGCTGAACGCCTTCCATAGGCGATACCTTCAGCATAACTAAATCTCCAACTTGGAACTCCAAAGGTCTTTGTCTCTTATTTGTATAGCTCTTTTGTCGGCTCTGAGTGGCTAGAATCCTCCCTCTGATCAATGCTACCTTATCAGTAGTCTGCCTCACAAGCTCTGGTCCAAGCATTAAGCTATGTTCCAGCTCTACCCAATATATCGGTGATCTACAAGGTCTCCCGTACAATGCCTCACACGGGGCCATACCGATTGTCGCTTGATACCTATTGTTATAAGCCAACTCTATCAGTGGAATATGATCCACCCAGCTACCTTAAAAGTCAATGATGCAAGCCCGCAACATGTCTTCCAATACTTCATTTACTCTCTCCGTCTGACCATCCGTTTGTGGGTGGAATACACTGTTGTATGATAGTCTGTTGCCAAATGAATCCTGAAAACTCCTCCAAAAGTGCAAAGTGGACACTGAATCTCGATCCGATACAATCGTGTCTGGAACTCCATGAAGTCGAATTATCTCCCGAACATATATCCTCGCATACGTCTCAGCTGTATATGTAGTCTTTACTAGAATAAAAAATATGCTGACTTCGTTAGTCTATCAACTATCATCCAATCAGAATCATTCTCTTTCTTCGACTTCGACAACCCTACAATAAAGTCCATATAATTGTTCGCCCACTTCCATTCTGGAATAGGTAAAGGCTGAAGTGTTCCTGCCGGTCTCTGATACTCTGCCTTCACTTGCTGACAAGTAAAACACTTGCCCACATACTCTACAATCTCTCTACGCATACCACTTCACCAGAAGTGTCTCTTCAGGTCCATGTATATCTTAGTGGTCCCTGGATGTACAGTGTACCGAGTACGATGTGCTTTATCTAATAACTCCCTCTTAAGCTCTGTACTAGCTGGCATAACTAATTTATCCTTCATCTGTAGACTTCCATCTGCTCCAATGGTCCAATCAGCTTTTGGCTCTTTGGTAATCTCCTCCTTTCGGATTTGAATCCAAGAGTCTTCCAACTAAGCTATGACAACTCTGTTACTTCAAGATGGCTGCACTGACACAGCTCCCAAAATGCACTGGTTCCACCTATCTCTGGTCTAAAATCAAACTAACTAAGAGTGAGAAGATCTTGATGTAATGAGCACCTCAAAGCCGAAACCCGATGTCGACACTTCTTGCTTAAAGCATCTGCTACAACGTTCGCCTTCCCCTGATGATACTGAATCGCGGACTCGTAGTCCTTGATAAACTTAATCCACCTCCTTTGTCTTTGGTTAAGTTCCTTTTGGGAGAAAAGATACTTCAGACTCTGATGGTATATGAACAACTCAAACTGCACTCCATTCAAGTAGTGTCTCCACGCCTTCAGCGCGAATACTACCACTGCTAACTCCAAATCGTGAGTGGGGTAGTTCTGCTCATGTACCCTTAACTGTCGTGAGATATATGCTACCACCCTTTGAGTCTACATCAAGACGCCTCCTAAACCTGCCAATGATGCATCTGTGTAGACCATAAATGTCCTGTCGCTGCTCGAAATAGTCAAAACCGGTGCTGTAGTTAACTTAGCCATTAAGATATCAAAGGCCTTCTGGCACTCTCTGCCCTAAATAAACTGTACACCTTTCTTCGTAAGGTATGTAAGTGGCGTCGAAATCTTCGAGAAGTCCTGGATGAACTTCCTGTAATAACCGGCTAAACCCAAGAAGCTTCGAATCTCTGTCACCGTCTTCGGCAGTTCCAAATCAAGAACTGCTGTAAACTTAGTCGGATTCACTGCTATGCCCTCTCTGCTGATGACGTGGCCGAGAAATCTAACTTCTGAAAGCTAAAACCTGCATTTTCTAAACTTAACATATAACTGATGCTCCTATAGAGTCTGCAAAGCTAACCGGAGATGTTGATCGTGATCTGCCTCCGATCTCGAATATATGAGAATATCATCAATAAAGACAATTACAAACTGGTCCAAGAAGGGACGAAAAACCCAGTTCATCAAATCCATGAATACCATGGGTGTATTAGTCAACCCAAATGACATGACCAGAAACTCGAAAGATTCATATCGAATCAGGAAAAACGGCTTTGGGAAAATTCATCTCCCGAACTCGTAACTATAATAACCCAAATCAAAGATCAATCTTCGAGAAAAATATTGCGCTTTGCGCAGCTGATCGAACAAGTCATAAATCCTAACAAATCCGGATAGTGAACTTGTTCACATCATTATAATCTACACATAATCATAAGTTACCGTCCTCATTCTCTCGAAGAGGATCAGTGATCCCATAAATAAAAAGATACTCTAGCAAGTAATACTCTAAGATAATAACTCATTTATCTAATTCTATCTGTAGCACCCTTATCTCAGTAGGTGTCGTACGATAGGATGCTCGGGATATCGGTATTGTGCTCGGCTGCAACTCGATGCAGGAAATAACCTCTCTTACTGGAGGAAATCTAGGTATGTCCTGAAAGATATCCTGATACTCTGAGACAACTCTGGTCTCACACAAATCAGCACTCTAGTCCCTCAGCATCACCTACTCGACGTATACCAGAAATGACCCACATTCCGGTCACCCTGTGAGGTTGCTACTATCTATACAAATCCAATGAATACTCACAAGCTGACTGTTTCAGTACAACAGTTGATACTAACAGAGTATGATGATAGCTAATCCATACCAAGAAAAAAATATCGAAATTTGACATCAGCAACACGATCAACTTAATGACTAACTCATACTCATCTAGTCTGATGACACATCTCCTATAGATAGAAGGGACACCCCCCTAGAGGAGTAGAGATTGACAACGAAAAATCCAAGGAATGTGCTACAATTTGAAACCTATCAACGAAGGCATGAAAGATAAGAGATAAGCGAATTTCTAAATCAAACTAGATCCGAGCTAAAAAGGAAATCACGAAGAAAGTTCCGCTCATACCCTGATCATGCGGTACTGCTGAATAAACTCTGCTGGTGGTGCAACAAATATGGGATCATTTGTCCTTCAGGAATCTCCTGGATAATGCAAATCTGGCCTGCTGGTCCCTAAATCCTCGGATTAACAAGTAGTGTCTCTATTTTCCCGCTGTTGGCCGAAATTGTGACTCTGAGACTATCGACCATGACCTCTATCATGCTGGCTTTCTGCTGGTGTACTGCGATAAGTTTTTTTCTCTTGTTCGATCTTGTTGCAGTTGTAACATGTACTTTGAACTCTGCGCTACTTCGGTGCTCTCGAATCATATCGTGCTCCTTTCTTATATTATCCTTGTTGCTGGATAAAAATCATTCTTCCGCTGCTAGGATTCTCTAGATTCCGTAATAGTTCTCTCGCCATTGTCATTGTCACTATTCTGGTTTTGATTTCTTCCTTCACTACGGGTATATCTCCCTATTTTACTTAGACTAGCTCTAATTGTTTGTTAAAGTATTGACTAAAACTCTCCCAAATAGATGATAATTGCTACCCCGACAAAAATCTTGATGTCATTGCTATCTTCTAGCGATGTCCTCAATGCTTAATACATCTAACTTCTGCTTGGTACTAAGTCGACGTTCAAGAAATTTTTACATACTCCTTCCCTTATAGGTTGCAACTGAAATTGGTGTGCCTTGAAACTATGTTGCTCTTATTATCTGATATCTTTCTTACTCTCTCAGGGCTAAACATCCTGCTCTGCGGCTCTATAAACAGCTGATTATGGTGGTGGTGCCTTCATAAATATTGCCTCTTTACTTTCACGACGGGTACAACAAGTTATAGAACTCCTGAAAATGGTACTGCTAACGGAAACAGATACACCTATTGCTCCTTGAGTGTTGTAAGATCTTGTTACTAACGGTGCTATGGAATCGATCAAATACTATGGTGTCTGCTGTGGCTCGGCTCTGTATGCCCAGCTCTCCAGGTACGAGTTTTACCTCGACCATATCCTCGTTTCGATATTTATAATATCAAAAGGAGAGCTAAATTATCACAGTAAATGAGATAGATATATATATATATATATATATATATATATATATATATATATAAAACGTATAACAATACGAATTTATAACACATAGTATTCACGCAAATACCTTCAATCAACATAAAATAGTTGTTATAAAAAAATACTCTTAAATTTTAAGATATACGCATATATCATCATCACTCATACTAGGAAATCCTTAGCGGACTCTATACATGAATCCTAGGAAACTCTAATCTAGCTCCACGACTCGATACAGTATGATCATAAGGATACTAGAACTAGAGCTCTGATACCAATTGTGACCCCCGGAGTTCACACAAGGTTGCAGTCCGATGTGAAACTAGGAATGTCAAACCTGTCATGCACCACACCGTATAATAACATATTTCACCATCATAATTACTATCTCTCTAGTAGAGTCAACAACAGGTGTAGGTACAAAAGCAAGTAAAAGATAATACAAGAGATATACGATGAAATAATAGAGATAAAAATGATATTTTATCATCCAACATACAAAAATATAAAGTGAAACTCTGAAATAACTAGTCTAGAGATCTCAACAAGTCTCAAATACAAAATATCTGATAAAAAGAAATAAGGCACACAGCCTTTAGAACTTATAGAACATAACTCTCAAATGTCTAAATAAAATGTCTACGGTGAAGCTCCATAAATAAAATAAAACTACAAATAAAATATGGACGCTAATAAGTATCCCCATCAACCTGCGACTCTCCGTGCACCTGGCTCGTTACCTGAAATAGGAGGGGACAACGAGCGTCAAAGTGCTAGCGAGCAACATCACAACCAACCCTAAGGGAGAGGGCTCGTTGCATATAGAAAATACAGTTAATACATATATACATAAAATCATTGATCCTAACAATAAGAGGATTTTAGTATTTAGGAAATTACAATATGAGCATAGGTACGTCAAGCGAAATAATCCAAACAAGAAAACCCTCATGTATATACCTTGTATCTCTAAATCCCTAAATACCAAACCCAAGATCTAATATAGGAACAATAATATAAAGAAGACTAACCCATCTCAGAACTTAAATACCATATCATGTCAAAACCCACATAAGTGTCATGTCCAGCTTATGTAATTGAAGTGTTATACTTAAGGTTTAAACAGGTATCCAACACATGGACTAAGACTAGGTGTAGTGGATGCCCAACACATGGACTGCATATATAAATTATCCAACACATGGACTGAATGATAAATGCCCAACACATGGACTGAATATAATAAATGTCCAACACATGGAATGAATATGATGAATGCCCAACACATGGACTGCACATAATAATTGCCCAACACATGGACTGAATGAAATGTGTAGAATATCGATGAGATATATGAAAATGATGCATATACACTAATTTCACATGTGTCTCGGTATGCAAATCTAAACTCATGTCCGTAAGTCATCTCATATATGAAGATACATAATAAATAATAATTTCTAACACAAAATATTCGAGGTGACTCCTCGTTCATATTAAAGCACACAACAAAAGTAAACATGCACAAACTGTGCCGGTGATCAACCGAAACAGGCAGAAACCCTTCACAGGTTTTTGTCTGCTTCGAAACAAATCTAGAAGTGACATTATTATTTTTCAAGCATAATATTACTGATATCAATATATATGAAATAACATGAAACGAAATATTAGCATGTAAATATATCGCCGAAACCCTAAACATTTATATACACATGTTTAAACGCTTTAAAGGCAAAAACTTATGATTTAATTCATGATTAATAAATTTCAGATCTAAAATTTGTTAAGGTTACTGTTGTAATCAATTAGAAAATTATGATAATGTATTCTCACTTCATAAATTATAAAGATCTATCTTTTGTACACTAAAAATATGTTTTAGGCTCGAAAAATCCAAATAAAATTTAATAAAACGTGCAAAATAAAAGGGTGCAGAGTTGGGTGAGATGTTACTCGCCTCAGATGCTAAAAAACTCCTGCCACATGAAAGAGAACCAATCTCCTTCGCTGTACTGCACAAAACCCGCTGGAAAATCCTCCAAAATCCCTCAAAATCGCCAAAGAAAATAACTAGGGTTTGAGAGAGGAGAAAATGTGCTACTAGGGTTTGGAACATATGAGAAAACAGGTGTTTTTTGTGTTTAAATATGTGTGTATATGACAGCAAACCCGAAAAACTACAGCCCAAAACCCGAAACCCGAAACTAGAAAACCCAGTCTGACAAGAAACATACTCTTCGGTATTTTGGCTGTAACTTTCACATCTGACCTCGGAATGAGGTTATTAAAGATTTGTTAGAAAGCTGCTGAAGATATCTACAATTTTAGTCTTTTAGTTTTTCCATATTCACAATGTATCCATGTGTAAAATACAAAATCTCTCTACTGGTTATAAATTTCCAGATTTATTCATCGAGCATGATTTGTGCATTTGCTCTTATATATATACATATATACATTGAATTGATCTTAAATCAATTTCTAGCATACTCAAACATCATAATATATTGTTTATAAATATATAACATATTTATTATTATTTATCACAAAATATTCAAATTTTTTCGGGTTTTGTACGAACAAAGCCTTTTCCATTCTTCTCTGGGTTAACACGGTGATCATCTTAACTTGTCAAAGGTTGAAATTAATGTTGTCGTCAAACTTCTCGATATCCCACTTCATAGCGGTTATCGTCATTATTATGGCATTTCTACTCGTCCGAGTATGAGTCAATGCCAAGTGTGGGACGAGTGCACTTTTGCATATTATGCCCTAATCAATTTGATGGCCAGAGATAGATAGGGATGACGACGCAACTGACTTGAATGGCGGTACTTATCGCCCCCCTTCTTTTCATTTGTTATCGAAGATGACTCACCACGAGTCCACTCGACCATTTGTCAGACGCCTTGCGCAGCCAACTTGAAAGGCGTTACTACTCGACAAAGTTAAATGACAACTTCTGCTTCGAGTTTATCCTCTATGACAATGTAGCAACGTCGTATTTAATGTTTGGCAAGTACCATCATGATTCCAGCCCTGATAGTCTTCATGACTTATCGGACCATGTCAGCACCGCCATATCTTTAGTTCTTTCCCATTTAATGATGAGAATATCTCTCCTTCGGTCGCCAGCCGACACCTGTAAAGTAGGTACTGACACGGTCATCAGTCCACACTTCACCACCGCCTCTCCGTGCTTAGCCGAAGTGACCAATCTACCCCTTCTACACTTAGTATAAATACAGGTACTATTCAAACTTTTAAAGGGTTCTGAAAATCAGTTAAAAACACTGCACAATAACATGAATACATAGAGTTCTTATTTTCCCGTTCAAGTTCATCAACTAACTTGATCGTTAGAGGTACAACGGAGGAACCTATCCCCGCCCTCTCACGAATTCCTACATGTACAGGTTTTTCAGCTATCTCACTCAAGAAATAGACATAAAGTCAGAGAAGAAAGCGACTCCCTCATCAACTTGAATGAAACTTATCCAAAAACGAATATATATTGACTGTGTGATCATTTGACATCAACAGTCATCTTCTCGTTTGACGATATCTAAGGGCTATGATACTAATTTGTTATGATAAATCCCCATGATAAACTAATATCAATCACACGAAAGTATAAAAAATATCGAGAATACACAAACACAAAGATATATGTGCTTCAGCTTGTAGCCTACATGTACGAGCGAAGGAGGAGAATAGCTTTCCAAAATTGTGAGTAATACAATGTGGAGATCTTTCAATCACTCAATCCAAAATCACACTCTAGAAGCCTAATATAATCTCTTAACTAAAAGAACAAAAGAGAAAAATATTAAATAGGCTCCACAAAAGAACTCTCTCTTCTTGATTGGTACTTTGTAGACTGATGATCGTAATTGGCTTGAAAGAATGTACATATATGGCCTTGGAGACCCTAACTTCTTGCTGTCCACAGAATATGAGTTCTAGTTGGAATAAAAGTCCACGTGTTCTAATGCCTAATAAGAATCTAAGTAGGAATATCAATTGTTTATCCTTGTCAAAATAGAAATTTAAATTCATATAATTATTCAATACTTCCATAAGATAAAGGACTCCAATTGACTACAGCCTCTACTAAAAATATCAGATTGAGTATTTGAGTCACAACACAATATAGTTATATGGACATTAGGGTTTCCTTATGTTCATAGTCTTTTTATGTAATAATAACAGTTGTCTTTTATTTTTGGAGTTAGAATTTAGAAATCTTTGCATCTGTCCTTTATATAAATGGTTGGCTTTGGTTCTTCCCTATATCAATGCATGTAGTGAATGTCAGTGTGGTGAATGACAGTAAGGCCCAATCTTCACCCTCATGGATGTTTGCAAGAAGAAAGTCATGTATCAGATCTCAGGCTTTCTTTTTCTCTAACTAAAGGACATATTTCGTGTCCTCTTTTGTACATATATATATAT
>BQKN01000497.1:15306-28120 GCA_022839385.1 Asparagus kiusianus | reverse complement strand
TTCCAGGCTCGCACCAACGATATTCCTGTGTAGCGTTGGGGTGGGTCTGAGGTGATGTGATTGTTGATTATTCCAGGCTCGCACCAACGATATTCCTGTGTAGCGTTGGGGTGGGTCTGAGGTGATATTGATTGTTGATTATTTCCAGGCTCGCACCAGTGAAATTCATGTGTAGCATTGGGGTGGGTCTGAGGGGGACAGTGAACCGTTACGTGTGGATAATTTGTAAACAATCGGTTATTCGTGAATATGAGTTTTGACTATATGTGAGAGGTAGACCAGTGACTTGTTATAGGATGGTTAGCTACATGACTTTGTTGTTTGAATGTTTATGGGTTCTCGTGAGATGTGAACCAGTTATACTTCTTTCTATACCTAGATTAGGATTAATATTTAATTATCTATAATTTGAGACATATGGTATATACATGAGGGTTTTCTTGTTTGGATTATTTCGCTCGACGTACTACGTCTCAAGTTGTAGATTTTTAAGTATTAATTCTATCTAGGGTATGTCCTTGCTACGCGGATGATTATGGATTCTTATGATCGTTATACTCTAGTGATGGATTGCATCTAGCTTGTTAGTATTTCAGCTGTATGTTTCTATTTATTATTATTGTTATTGCATTGGTCATACAACCGTTCCTATTCTCTTTGTGGGATCTTGCCGTGTGCCATGCACCGTGACGTACACCTGTTTTCTCTGGTGTACGTCAGATTTAGGAGATGGACAGCCTCAGTTCGGAATCGTGCAAGAGCCAGAAGATTCTCAGTAGGAGCGCCTTACAGGTGGAGTAGAAGAATAAGCTGAAGCCTAGACGTGTTTTTCTTTTCTGTAGTTGCTAATAAACATTAGAACTCTTTATAGTATTGTCCTCAGTTTGATGATGGATTCAGTTATTTTATCAGTATTTTCTTTTATCATAAACTATGTATTTTTATTCCTAATTGGACCTTTTGTAATAAGGGTATGTTGGACTCATATTTTTATATCTGGGATGATTTACTATTGATGATATGTCTATTCCTTATTCTGAGTGATCTTTATATTCTTGCTATTGTGATCGGGGACCTGTGATTGAGATTTTGTATTCGACGCTTAGCGTATTGGATTGAGAAGAAAGTGAAAAAAATGATAGTGTATATTTCTTCTCAATCTAATACGTTGCGGGCTTGTTCACGTTCCGATTCCCCTGTATTTTGGGAAGCAGGGCGTGACATTCATCATTTCTGTACCTGTGTAAATTTCTATGAATCAGCATAATTTTTGCAATGATGATAATAAAATTAGGGGAAAAAGATATTGTAATTATTCAAAATAAATAGCTTATCATAAAGGAAATAACCCACCTGCATCAAAACCTTCCATTTGAGTAAAATATATTGCTATAGTTTCTTTACAGTTTCATCACAGATATTTCATTCCACTACTGGTGTTAAATCAGTCTAATCATATACAACATCAATATATTTATGCACTGATATATTATGCACTGTAATATATTATGCAGGAATCACCGATATATTATTACTGTAGCAAAATGAGCGTGAAACCACATCAGGCGCAAAAGAGCACAAACCTTCCTAACATCCAGTAATCTGATTGTGAGTCAAGTCGACAAATTCAGTGAGCGACGAAATGCTAATGATTTCTTTAGGAATGGTACCTGTAATCTGATTGTATGAAAGGCTAAGCAGTCACTGAGCCTGACAATTTCCAAGTATGGGAGGAATACTTACTTCCAAGGCATTCTCTCCTATAAGAAGTTTATTCAGTTGAGTCAAGTTACCAAGAGATGATGGAATAGTACCTGACAACTTGTTTCCAGATAAATACACTTCTTGTAGACTCTGAATTTGGCCAATACTTGTAGGAATACTACCACTTAAAAAATTTCTTCCATACCAAAAACAGTTAAGCTTGCAAGATTCCCAATTTCTTTAGGTATTCTTCCAGAAATCTTGTTACCCCCCAATGCCAACCATTGTAGATTTGTAGAGAGATTAGCTACAGATTTGGGCATAACTCCTCCAAGTCCCTTTGGACCATTGTAGTCCAAACTCAGTGCTTGAAGTTCACTGTAGTTCACTAAAGAATCAAGGAAGCTCCAACCTCCAATATCTCTAGCATCAAACTCATTCCGGTCTAAATTCAGCCAGTATAGACTTTGTAGGTTTCCAAGGTTTAAAGGGATTGTTCCACTGAACGTGTTTCCAGTTAGCTCAATATCTGATAATCCAGTTAGCTCAATATTATTACACGTATGTTCATAGGAATAAGACAGTCATAATCAACGATGGCGGACTACTTAAACCCTGGTTCAGCATATTGAAGTGATCCTCAGCCCAAACCTTCCTAACATCCAGTTATCGTAACCAGGCCCAATCCAGATCAAACTTCGTGGAAAAAACACAGCAACATAAACATGGCCTACATTATGACGAATCACAAATTAATTGTCATTGTTTATCTTGCTTTCACAACATACTAAGCACAAATAAAAGTTGCACACACATGCGAATTAAAATAAAGTAAATGAAAGAAAGGAAATTTTGATTATTGGTTTATTATGAACAGTATAAATTCGCAAATACATCCATCCATGTAAGTAAACAAATTAAATAACAGTAAGCACTACATGCTTGTGTTATAATGGTAAATGAACAAAGATAACAAAAACTGTATCCAGTTATTATGCAAGCTAGCATGTTACCAAGAAATGAATAATATGAGAAGCTGTTTTATGTCCATGATGAACTAATATAGGATTTTTAAAAGAATTTACCTCAAATGATCTCTTCTCTTTTGAACTTGATCTAGAATCACCAACTGTTTCCATCACTCAAAGAGAAGTGATTAACTAGTAATAAATGAAAAGAATGAACAAGCTAAAACCCACAAAAACTAAAACTGGCATTCTTTGTATAATGAAGTGTATTATTATACATACAAGTATATTTACACAGCAGGATGATACCCAGGGTTTATAGGGATGTCTGTGCCGTGTCTTTGAGATTCCCAGTCTTGGCAGCACTCTAATGCAAGTCGAACGTAGTTCCCAACCCAAGCACAATGAGAACACCTACATTCCAAGAGTTTTCATCGATGAAATCGAGTTTGTTATAAAGTTTTCTAACCAAACTTAGTAGGAAAAAATCAAAGGGGACCCCCTCACCCCACCCCCAGTATTGTAACAAACTGGTGATCAAAAAAATAACAGATGATCATAGCAATGAAGTTTAGAGTTAATAAAGGTGCAACAACCCGAAAAATAGTTATCGAAATTTTTAGGGTCAGACCTGAATCATCCAATGAATGGGCATAAAACTAGCTAAGAAAAATCCATACAGGAAGACAATGAAGCATGAGTTAGTTTGAATGGAAAATGACCAAATGCATAGTTCAAAAATAAGCAACACATCCAATTCCAATCTTGACACAAGTACAAAGTATTGAAGACAAATTAAGAAGTGTCCTCCATCCAATCCCAATCTAATTCATCTTGATTTCCATGCACTTTCTGTTTCATCTTGATCTCCACCTTTTGATTCTTCTTTATTTTCATCTTCTATCAGAAAACAGCAATTAGCGCAGAACATGAAACAACAATTATATCAGAAAACATGTATGCATGTCACCTGATATTAATGCAACAGGAAACAATGTACAAAAATTGACTAAAACTGGGAACTGACCATCACCTCAATTGTTATATTGGTTCCTTTTATGCTCAGTGAAGGTAAGAAGATCATGTAGGTGCACTAATTAAAAGTAAGAAGCAAGAAAATATAATAAGTGAATAAGAAGTTGTTAATAGATGTAAAAATTAAATTGAAGTTCAAAAGGAAAAACAGTGAAGCACAAGGGATTGAGGGGATAATATTACACAATGTCTAAATTGAAAAGCTTGCTCACAATTTTAACTTACTGTGAGAAAGTATAAGATGAGAACAAGCTAAAATTATTACATGGAACTTTTCCTAGAAATTGTGTCATTCCCCTAAGATATTCTAATTGAGAATTTAAAAAACCAAAGTACGAACAAATCAATCTCAGATAAATACATGCATCTAGATCTTATTTAAATTAGAAATGAAGAAGAGATTCCTAAGGATAGAAAGGGGAAGAAACTGTAAAAATCAGAAATGAAAGGAACTAAGGTACCTGAGAGTCCAAATTAAAAGGAGAGTGATAGCGATGAGACCGATGAGGAAGAACACACGAACAAGATTGGAGACCGATTAGCTTCGAGATGGACGACAAAATTAGAGTTGAGATCGGAGACGAGACCAGCTACTCGACGAAGAGATTTGTTATGAGCTCGACGAAGAAATCAGAGTTGCGATCAGAGACGAGACCAACAGCTCGACGATGAGATTAGCTACGAACTCGACGACGAAATCAGACGGCGAAGAGATTGGCGGCGAAGAGATTAGCTACAAACCCTAGAAAGCTCCCGTTAGCAAGATCTGGGCTCGATTTCTAGAGCAAACCCTAGAAAACAGGGAGGAGAAAATGTGAGGACTGAAAACAACGACGAAACCAAGGAGAGTATCTCGACGACGAGAATGACAACAAGCTCGAAGATAAGATCGGAGAGGAGATTGGAGATGAGATCAATGATTATATGATGATCTTGGCCATGGACATTTTAGGGAGCGAAAAATTTTGGCGGCGATTTTAGGGATTTCATTTGAGAGAGAGAGAGAGAGAGATTTCGTTTAAGCGGTCAGACCATAGGCTTTAAAAACTTAAACTCCCAAAACCCATGAACAATTATTAAGCCCATGAACAATTATTTCGCCAATGACAATGTTTTTTATTAAATGTTGTATTAGGCACTGCAAACTTTTACGATAGACATCTAACGCAACAGTTAAAACTGTTACGCCTTAACCACTACAATAGATCAATTATGTGGTAGTGATATATACTAATAACTTACTGCCAGCTCCTCCCAGAAGCTCTTGGACTTCTCTTGGGAACTAATGTCTGCTTCCCAGTTCTCAAATTCAACTTGTAAATCGTGAAAGAAATTCGCTGCAACAAAAACATTAATTTCGTTACGGAAATGGCCCCCCTGCTATGAAATGTACCAAACAGCTTAATCTAGAAGAATATCCATGTAACCAACACGAGACAATCTACCTATAGTCATTTGAACATCTTGTAAAAAGCTACCTGCAAAATAAATGGGTAATATAAGGATTGACGATATTGCTTCACAATTACGTATGTATATGAACAAAAAATGCTGCCCAAGCCCCCCCCCCCCCCCCCCCCCCCCCCACCCCCCCCCACAAAAAAAACGAGTCCCTCTCTCTCTCTCTCTCTCTCTCTCTCTCTCTCTCTCTCTCTTTCTCTCTCTCTCTCTCTCTCTCTCTCTCTCTATGCCCATGGTCCTTTCACTTTCTTGTTCAAAGAAAGGAAAAGGGAGAGGAAACAGGAAGCTCATCGAGTCAGGACATTATCATAATCTTTTCCTTTTTTTTAATTTTATTTTGGATTTTTCTATCGATCAATTGTAATCTTTTGCTTTTTTTTAATTTTATTTTGGATTTTTTTAATCTTTTCCCTTTTTTTAATTTTTTTCCTTTTTTAATCTTTTCCTTTTTTTTATTTTATTTTGGATTTTTCTATCGATCAATTGTAACCTTACTAAAATTTTGACATGGGAATATTAGATGAGTTGTAACTTCATTTAGCAAGATAAGTTAGCAATATATATAGGAAAATGATAAAATAAAAGAATGTAATGAAATCAAAAGAAAGTAAATACCTCTCCTTTTCCAAAAATAAGCCTAGAAGTCCAGATAACATTTTCCCCAGTCTCTTGTAAAGCAGGAAATAGGACATCCTTTTGTTTCTTCAATCAACGCTGAAGTCAAGCAAGCAATCAGAATATGTCATCTGATATGTGATGAGCAATGAAGCATACTCGGATAGCAATATTTATCATGCTTTGTACACCAAGTACATGTTATCAAAGGATTGAGAAAACTAAATGCTCTGTGCCATAGCTCACTAAAATTCCATCCTGTGCAGTTATCAATTAATGGAGAACCAATAAACAATAGCATGAGAACTTATTACCTCTAAAGATTTGGTGGTCATACTTCAATTTTGAGCTAAGTTCAAATCAAATAAAAAGATGAAATTGTCCGGGTGTATAAACATTTAGAGGTGGTTATATGAATGCATCCTTCATGTCCATGAGATTTAAGATGGTTCACACTAAAAAATGTATCGCATGAACAGTGGCGGAGCTAGGTGAAGCTTGCCCTGGGCAGCTGCCCAGGGCAAGAAATTGTACTGTGGCAGAGGTATAAGTAGCAAGGACAATGGTAGGCTGTCACAAGTGAGTTCAACTAACTCTTTTGGCCAATTATTACAAACCTTTTAAAGGTAGCTAGCTTTAGCAAGTTAGTAGAAAAGGATAATTTGGGAAAGGGCTTAATTGATAGAACCCCTGTACTATTGCCAATTGCGGATATACCCCTAAGTGATTTTTTTGACTCCTTTACCCTAGAGAGGTATATATATGTGAAAGAATAAAGAAGAGTAATATTGTAGGCAGATCCCAATGTGGTGGCGGTGGTGGTCATGGACAGAGTAGTGGTCGAGAACGAGACTTAGGGCTAAGAAAGTAGAGAGTGAGAGAGTCTAGGGAAGGAGAAAGGGAGAGATAGTCACCACCTTAATTTATTTTTCGCCCAGGGCAAAAAAAATTCCTGGCTACGCCACTGCACATGAATGAAAATTAATGGTCTATTGGAGTTGAATGTGGCATGCTACTCTATTCTATGAACGTGTCCACAGTCTAATTATTGAGGACAATGGTTAATTGAGCGGATGTAAATAGATTCATCAAGGCATCATAATGATTACTATTAGTACATGTGGATAAGTAGAGATACCCATATCTACTCCTTGTATAAATGTCTAGATATAGATATATCTCTTAGTGCTAAACTATTCGTTATATCCATGTATCTGAAAATATATTCACACAAAAAGGAATGCCAACAAGTTACTTTCCATGTGGATAAGTATGATTATTGAGCTCAGTATTCAGCATATGGAATAAATTAAAGAAAAACTTTTAAATCAACCAGTAAACAAGTTACTGAATATAAACAACACTATTGTCATTGAGTAAATAAGTTACTGAATATAAACAATTGGAAAAACATATGGATCACAATCCAGAAACGAGTCAACATAAAGAATCAAAAAGTAAAACTCTCAAAAAATTAACAAAAGCTTGAATGTCAAGTGTAAAAGGTACTTGCCTTAAATATCAAGTGTAAAAGGTACTCGCTTTTAACTCTTGTGTGTTTCCAAAGAGCATGCACTATCATGATCTAGAACACTGCAGCCTCTTCAGGAAGTCTAGTACGCGTTTTAAACCTCTCAACAAAGCTTGGGCTAACCGGACGTCCAGTTACTTCACTCAACATCTCTGCAAATGTTTGTATCATACTTGTAGCTTGAGCTTCTTGTTGTTTCTTCATCTCCTCTTGTTGAGTGGCCACCACCTTCTTTGTTATTGCTTGAACAATTGACTCGAGGACTTGATCACATGGATCAATGTTCTTCTCCTTATTACTTTTTAGCATGCTTTGAGTGATTGCCCGTCCCCAGAGACGCACACGTCCAAGATATTCTTTTTTATTGACAAGATGCCATGCATCTAAATTTTCTCCTTCAGTTTGTTCTTGAGTTAGTTGTTCCAATGTATCAATCATTTTAAGTGTTTTTTTGTTGTGTTTTTTCTTCTTTTTACGAGTCTCTAGAAACACTTCTGCATCTGTTGGAGACTGGTTCAATTCCTTTTTCTACAACGAAACAACATATCAATCATTTAGCCATTCAATGCATGTCTAAATCATAGATAAGCATCTGGTGTTACATGTTGGTGCATTCATCTCTACATTGTAGAAAACTAAAATGTTTATTTAACATCTGTCTTTTATGCAACATGTAGATAAGTATGTGTTTAATGGTGGAAAAACATTATATATCTTAAAACAGAGACTGAGAACTATTATTAATACATAATTACACTGTAAATCATAGATAAACATCATGATTACCATATCTCGGCGAATTCTTACGAAACTTTTTGAACCCGCTGTGTGGAAGAGCTTTTGACTGTTTCGACTTTCCTTATTCTTTGCACTTGCTTTCTACATAATCATAGAACTTCTAATAAGTAAATTGTAATAAGTAAATTGATTGGGAATTCATTCACACAGTAATAAACTAAGCACATCATGGAACTAAAATACCATATTTCACAAAAATTCAGTAATTTACAAACCACATATGGACTTGCATAAAATCCAAACAATAAAATTCAAGGAATGAGGTCCAGAAAATAATGTACCGAATCCATGATAAAAAATTAAAACAGCAGAAACTAAGACTAAATGTGAGCCAGTACAACAGAAAGAAAGGAGTCATTTGTATAAGCTTCAAAAACAGAATAAACGAACAGAAGTTAGCAAGATAGCTTGCAGAAAAATAAAAGACTACTAAATCATTCCGTGGAACATGCACCTAAAATTAAAAGTGAAATCCAGCACTTAAAACATTTGAACTCTTCAAGATAAGTGTTCTATTGAATATTCCTTTTAGATCACCTATAGATAGAGCTTTGATTCTGTGTTCCTTTTCTATATAAGACACTACTCTTTTAGAGTTGTTTTTACAGCATGATGCCATAATCTATGTAATAATATCACTTATTTGCCTGCAGGTGAGAACTTTAACATGTTTCTAAGTGAGGTATTCTCACTTGAAAGCTAATTGTGCAACTCCAAACAAACCTTTAGATTTTAATTTGATACTATATCCACTCATTGGCGATTTAATTTAATATTTTAACTCTTGAATGCCTATTAACAGGATGATGCAGAGTATTCCTCTAGGAACAATTAAATTCTTACCCTTGCATTTTGAGAATGCCAAATCTTTAGTAAAGCTCTAAATTGACCATTGGGAACAGTCTTGGGGCGCTTTTTCCATCTTTCTCCATCATTTTTTAAACCAGTAAAGCATTGATGTTTCAGCAAGCATTTCCACCGCCTTCATACACTATTAATTGTTTGCAAGGTCCATTTTCATCCTGAATCGGCAATTGAATACTTCTCCTACAATGACATAACAATATACAAGTTAAAATCTACCTTGTCATTACACAAAATGAATTTTTTGTGCTATATCATACCTTCACATATTCCCATAAACTATCTTTGTCTTCTTTCCCAATGTCGTGCCAATTCTTATCTAGTGGTGTTCATCTTGGATTTCTTCTAAGGGTACCCAGAAAACTACTAAGTTCATTAAAGATATTATCTGTCGGTCCAATAGGTACCCTAAATTTGTTTAAAATTACAACTGGACGTGCCTCTATGCCTCGTTCATGTACTTTTAAGCACTTAGTTGGCCCTCTATGATTTTTGGGCTATTGTACCTCTCTTTGTTCATCTTTCCTTATCTCTTCATCTTCGTCTTCATCGACCTCTCTCTATTCATCTTCTCTTATCTCCTCATCTACATTAACCTCTCTCTCTCTTCATCTTCCTTATCACCTCATGGTCAGACTCCATAAAATCTTCCTCGTAATCTTCATTTTCTGATTCAATATTCTCTAACTCTTTCCCTTTCTCCATCAATTTGTTCTTATCAAGTTTTTGAAGATCTTTCTGTGCCTTTCCTAATCGAGTCTTCACTTGCATATGATTCTTTCCAAGATGTTTTGTCATTTGCCTTTGCTCCTCTTGGACCTTATGTCCCTGTAATAATTTAGTCTTTGTCAATTGCACATCTACACTTTGAACTTGCTTTCGCAACTTGCTTGTAACGTGCTGTTGGCTATGAGAGTGCGATTTTTGCTTTATTTTCATCCTTGGTACATTGCTTCCATCAAGCTGTTGGCTGCTGGCTTTGGATTGATTCATCCTTGCAAGATTTGTCACATGTAGAGGAGGATAAAAGATCTTTTTACGCTTCTTTGTAAGAGGTTTGCTCATGACCTACAAAATAAGAAATGCAAGGACTTTAAATAGATTGTATTAAGTTGAATGATTATATTTATAATACAATACTGACCACTACTTTAAAGATAATTCTCAATTTAAAACAACAGCCAGATATTTGCTCAAGAAATGTTCCCACTTCCTAGGCAACTTTGGTTCCAAGTCAATTTATAGGCAACTCTAAAGTTATATATTGCATTAGATATCTTGTACAAAGAAAACATAATTCTTTGAAGACCTAAAACTCTGTCATAGAATTCAAAGTTATATATTCAAAAACTCTGTCACATGTAGAGGAGGATAAAACATCATGTTGAACATTTATTCCGTACACAACGCATAACTTCGAGACTTAGCAATAAAATTTTTCAAAAAAATACTTACTATCTTATAATATACATGTATAATATACATGTGTGTTCACATAGTTTTATTTCAGACAACCCGTTGTATTTTGACAACTCTAGTTTAGCAATTTTTTTTTTTTTTGCAAACAAACGAATTGAAAATTCTTAGGCTTCCCAAACAATAAATTTAGGATTGAGAATTCTAGATTTGAAATTACCTCAAATGATCTCTTCTCTTTTGAACTTGATCTAGAATCACCCACTGCTTCCATCACTTAAAGAGATGTGATTAACTAGCTAGTAATAAATGAAAAGAATCACATAAGTACTAGATACATGAAAAATAGATAATAAAAACTAGCTAAGAGAAGAATAATATAGATCACTTGTTTAAGTAGCTACCACTGCAGTATTAACAAGTTATGAATAGTGATAACGAGGATGCATTTGTCAAAGTAAAACATGTATAAACTGAAGTCACTATAGGTTAACAAGGTCATAAATTCATTTATGTCACTATAGGTTAACAATGTGTTAATGTTGAATTAAAGCAGTAGAAGTCTATGTCCAATATCTACACGGAGGTTTGACCTGTGTCAAGGCAACAAAGACCACGGAACAACTTATCATTTGGATAATTAATATAAACTGTGTGTTCAAACACACACGAGGTATAAATCACACAAAAAAGAAAAATAAGCTCTGCAGGGTCTGACCAAAATTTTGGTTACACATCTATGAAAAATTATATAACATAGTACATTGGGTTTTGCTAGACACCAAATATGAATATATTAGTTAAAATTATATAACTTAGTACATGTATTCTGCTCCCAATAAGACAAATCAAAAAATATTGATCTTTTTTTCCATGGATAGCCCTTTTCTAATTTTTTTTTCTTTTGTTTCTTTCTAAAGTCATTAACAAAGCCACGCAACTCCTCCATAATCTCTATCCCGGATAATGATTCAGGTTTTTTCCTAACTCAACATGGTCATTAAAGTTTCTTCTATTTAACCGTCATGGATGATTATCACTCAAAAATTGACAATGACCCATGTAACACATTTCCTACTGTATTTTAAATATTGCGAACAAAGTGTCATAGTTGCAGCAAGGGCAAGCCAACTTCCTTTTAGTACTCCATCCGGACAACATTGCAAACACTGGAAAGTCGCTTATAGTCCAAAGTAATGCTGCACGAACATAAAATGGTTGTTTACTTGAAGCATCATAAGTAAGCAACCCGACTTCCCATAACTCTTTCAACTCATCAATCAATGGTTGCAAGTAAACATCGATATTATTCCCAGGGGACTGAGGCCCTAGAATAAGCAAAGACAATATGAAATATTCTGGCTTTAGAGACATCCAGGGTGGTAAATTATAATATATCAAGATCACCGGCCATGTGCTATGCGAAATGCTCATAGTCCAAAATAGATTAAACTAGTCACTAGCCAAGCCTAACCTCACATTATGAGGGTCTAGTGCAAAATCAGGATGATTAGAATCAAAATCCTTCCATGCTTTGCCATCTGCTGGGTGCCTTAGTTTCCCATCCTGGAGGCGCTCTTTTGCATGCTAGCTCATGGATTCAGCAATCTGAGAACACATGAATAGTCTTTGAACTCTAGGTTTTAAAGGAAAATACTTTAAAACCTTGGCTGGAACACCCTTCTTATTTGCCTTCCATCTATTTTCACCACATTTACTGCAAGTAACTTTTTCTCCATCTTCTCCACGATAAAGCATATAGTCATTAGGGCAAGCATGTATCTTCTTGTAATCAAGGTCCAAATCCTTTTACAATTCTTTTAGCCTCATAATAAGACTTTGGTAGATTTATTTCAAGAATTGCCTCTCTTCATATGGCTAGATAATCATCAAATGCCTCGTTGCTTAGGCCATGGATGCACTTGTGAAGATACAACCGGATGATAAAAGAAAGTTTAGAAAACGTTTTACATCCCGGAAACAACTGCTGCTTACCTTCATCAACTAACTTATAAAATTTCTTTGCCTCCTTAGTTAACCTTTCTTCATGGTCATCATCTTGGTTCAGTGGAGACTCTTCTGCTACATCTCTAAATACATTATGCAATAACCCATCCAGGTTGTCTTGAGCATCATCAGCAACATCTTCAACTTCTTCATTATTGTCATCAACATCCATCCTTGATGACACACCCTCTCCATGAAAAAACCAATCATAATAATTCTCTACAAATCCTTTGACAATAAGGTGATCATAAACAACATCACGACTATACCAAAAGCGATTACAGCAAATGCAACAAGGGCAACATATTTCATCCCCTACTGCTCCATTAGCAAATGCTCTCTCAAGAAAGTCATTGACATTATTAATAAACTCCATACTCACTCTAGGATCATTATACATCCAATCTCTGTTTTT
>BQKN01000497.1:0-10306 GCA_022839385.1 Asparagus kiusianus | reverse complement strand
ATATGATGTTACATGTGAGAGGATAACAGTGATAAATAGAGTTCTATTTAAATAACAATAGTATAATTAAAATTTGAAACTCACTATGCAGTACTTTGAACTACTTTAATTTTAGTCAGTAAGAGATCACCACTTTGTGTGTAATTATTAATCATATAACATGTGAATAATTATTTGCAGAATAGCAGTATTAAATTATGTAGCATATGAATAATTGTTTACAGTTTGATCATTGATCACATATAAAAGCGAGGGGATAAATTTGGCATTTAATAAATCGTCTAATTAACCTAAGCATACTGTAAGCTATTTGAATTTTAGTTAGTGAGAGATCGCCACGCTGTGTGTAATTATTAATCATATATCATTTGAATAATTGTTCTCAGTTTGACATTATTAATCATGTAGCACGTGAATAATTGTTTGCAGTTTGATCATTGATCACATATAAGAGCGAGGGGGGTAAATTTGGTATTTAATAAATCATTTAATTTACCTAAGCTGCTCTTTCATTCAGGTTTACATTTTAATTTAAACTATATCTTTATCTTCATATTATGTATATCCAATAAGAATTTATTAATTTATCAACTTATTTAATGGATTAGTATTTAAATTTTAAGGGTATTTTTGTCTACTAAAAGATTTTTCTGAACTCGTGTTACTTAATGGATTAGTATTTAAATTTCAAGGGTATTTTTGTCTACTAAAAGATTTTCCCGAACTCGTGCTTTTAAAGGGAGTATGATCTATAATCAATAAGATATAATTATGATTAGGTTATATAGTGAAATATCCATATACGCTCTTTGAAAAATCAGAATATGTATTATTTATACAACTATAATTATTTTAATACTTAGATTAATAGATTTTATACTAATTTAATGATTAAGAGATCTAATTTAGCTTTTCAAATATAGTGAACACATTAAGGAACTCTCTTGCATCATAGCAACTAATTTTTAACTATATTATCTATTTTCTCATATCCATATTGTATCTTCATGCATATCCTCATATATATCCGTATCTGTATCCGATTTTAGCGGATATGGATGAGTTTTCCTTATCATCAAGATATATCTGTATTCATATTCGTATCCATGATTGGTAAGTGAATCATATGGATACAGTAAGCATCATATCCGAGCCACTACCAACTCATCCTTTGAAATATATTTATTATTAAAAAGGTAGAGTAATATGATATCCATTATTCATCTAAATAAATCTAAGAAAATTGCCAAATTTATTACATTTGGAATCATAAGTCATATTCCAACTGTTCATGTAACGATCGAGAAACTAATTGCTTTCTCTATCCATTTACGTTTTCAACTGTTCATTCAACAACAAGGAAACGGTGGTTTTTAAATTCATAATTTCACATTACCATGTCTTTTTGTCCCTGTATGAACAAATGCTTCCGAGATGGAGGAGGAGGGATAAAACGAAAAAAAGTAGGCGCGCGGGGGAAAAAGTACATTATTGCAAATCAAAAGATTCTTAGGCATTGAGATATGATCCCCCACGCTACACGCGTGCAGTCTAATACTCAAATCCCCAACGACTCCCTCGACTTAACAATTAGTCTATAGGAATTTTAGCATCATTGTTTCCCCATAAATATTATTGCAATTTGCATGATTTTGATAAGAGAACAGTTTATTTGTTTGGTCTGATAGCTACTCCGAAATCTGTATGTATTGACGTGATAGCCACATGTATAAAATGTTGCCTATATTTTTATAGACAGGACACTGTCTTTTGAAGATATACAAAATGAAAAATGCAATGTTCCACAACTGTAATCTAAAGATATTTGTCCTTTAACGAGCAAAAATTAACGCTACAGGCGTAGTGGCATCCATTTTTCTCATTCCTAATCACAAAATACTAATATCTTACGATCAAAAGTCCCTCTATTATTATTACTTAACATTAAGTTGAAAAAACAGGATCGGTGGAAACACAGTATCACTCTTCTGGAGTTATTCACCCCTAGTTCTAACTGGGCAGCAATTGCTGCCTCAAAGAGTGTGCAATGTTGGTCTCATTGTGTTGTGCTCTGATACCACTTGTTGGGTTCCGAGGGCAAACACAAACGCCGAGAGAGAAGGCCAAACACAATAAAAAATAACGGCACGAACACAAACAAACGAATTTTACGTGATTCAGCAAGTTGCCTACGTCCACCGGGCAAGAAGGAAATGTGTTTTCACTAATAGAGAAGAGAGAGTACAAATAGAGATTACAAAATCACTCAAATCTCTTAAACAAATCTCTCTAATTTCTCAAACAAAACCCTAAACCAATAGCTCAGAAAAAACTCTCTTTTCTGTGCTCCAAATAACCCTTTGACTGCTCCACAGAAACCCTAAAACGTGTTTGTATTTATAACAAACACTAATCCCAAACAGAACAGAAAAATCAAAACTGGGACTGACCTGACTGGCAGTCGACCGTAAAAACCATCACGGTCGACCGACCAGAAAGACAGAAACTCAATATCGATTACAGGGTTTGGCGGTCGACCGCCAAAATCGTCGCAGTCGACTGTCACTAAGTCCAGAAAACTCACTGAGGCTGTGCACATTTTTGGTCGACCGCCCCAAAGCTCGCGGTCGACCGGCAAGCACCCAAAGCTCTTCCTGCTCCAAAAATCATGTTCTTCTCTAATGTTTTCGTCGTTTCTACAATTCTCCACATCGGCAAAGTTTTTTCAAAACTGAGCCGACACCAACCAAACCAAACATCCCACTTGTTGCGTCCAATACGAAATGGAACAAATCCACGATAACGGACTCAATCCATAATAAATCAAGACCCAAACGAGGATGCAAACAAACTCAAATGTTAGTATCAACTCACCAAACCGGCTGCATCATAAAATGACTATCTACGTATCCTCTTGTCCAAGGAATCAAGCCTCACGTAGTTCACCCAATGGCCTCCAAAGGTCCTCAAACAACTAGAAGGATTCTCAATCCTTCACAATAATCATCAACAAATCTGCAGCTGATAACTCTCCCACTGGCCTCAAAGTGTAACGAATCAAACACCTCCACCTAAGGTGAACCAACGGCCATAGCCAAATTCAAACTGTACTCATCAGCTGCACTCGAATCAACAAACTCATCATCTATATCAACACCAACATGATTCCCAATCTGTATCACCTCAGCTGGAATCCTAAACAATTCAGAATGATCTAGAGTACGTGGAGTAATCTCCACCCAACGTGGAGTAGCATCACTCTCCACCCGCTGCAATATCCCAATGATCTGTCCAACACTCTCCACTCGCTGAGAGTCAAATATGACACTACTGCTCAGAATAATATCAGAGTCCCATACCTGATAATCAAACATGCATCTGAATACCAAATGTGCACTCGGATCAAACTTTACATCCTCAATGTAATAATATGTTGGGCATCCAAATATCCGAAGCAACCCAAAATCTAAAGCAGTTCCACCATATCCAAATATACCAATCGCAACAAACAAAAACCTATGAATAAGATGACTCAAATATGTCAAAGCCTCATCACCAAGACTCATCTGCAATCCACTGCTTAACATCAAACATCGATCCTCCTCCAGTAAGGAACGACTCATCAAATATGTCACTTTATCTCGTTGCCCAAATGTTTTCTTTCTAATAAAGTGTCTCAAACTATCTTGAGCTAGGAACAAAAGCAGAAATGGATTCCCCTTGAACTTTCCAGCAAACTCAGAATGAAGTATTTTTCCCTTTCTGCCTATGCACTTCTTCCACCTGTTGTTGACTACTAAGACTCCACTTTAACGGGACTTGGTTGTAACCCATAAATATCTAGAACAGTCTCCAACACAGGAAACCAAGTACCTATTATCTCCTAATGATACCTCCTTGGAAGACCCCCAAACGCCTACGTGAACATCATCTAGAAGGTCCTTCGCTCAGTGAATAGAAGTGCCAAACTCCACCTCGGTTCTCTTGCTCACACCAATATGTTCATAGGTCTTCAAACTACAGGTCAAAGCACATCTCACAATCTATGCACAAAATCAACACTCGAATATCCCAGCCTCAAACGCCACAGTCTAGCCAAATCAATAGAAGTCATTAACTCTCCACCTGTCACCGTGCTTCTAATCAAATAATACAAATTGTTCTTCCTGATGCCTTTTATCATAATCATGGACCCCATTGTGACCTTCAGAGATGCATCCTCTAAGATCACCCTATAGACTGCTGCCTCCAAAACTCCAAGTGAAATAATGTTCGTCGACAACTACGGAGCGAGCCTCACTTCCTTCAACTCCCTAGTCACACTGTCACACATTATGATCTGAGCTGTTCTTTCAACTCTAATTCTTCCAGTTTGAACTTTCCCTCTTGTGATCAATGCCTCTACTATTGTGTCATTTGAAGACTCCTTGTCATTCTTCCTTAGCTGATAATTCACAAGAGAAGTGATAACCTCACTCTACGAAAGGGACGTATTCCCATTGATTAGGGTAAGAATGAAGGTCTCATATTTCTCATCTGGTAAGGAACTCAACAACAACAATACATTGTCCTCATTCTCGATCATAACATCCACATTCGCCAAATCCGCAAGAAGCTTCGTGTAGTTGTTCATATGATCACCAATTGAGATTTCCTTCTTCAACTTGAAACGATAAAGTATCATCTTCAAATGCAAGTGATTTTCAACACTCTTTGTCAAATACTTACTTTTAAGAATCTCTCAAATCTTCAATGCAGAAATCTCATTGATCACATTATATTTTAGATCCTATATTAAACAAGACCTAATGACACCACAAGCCATCCGATTCATCTTTTTTCAAACCTTTTCTTCAATATCATCTGACTTGCCATCCAATTCCAAAGCATCCTCCAAATTTTGCGCATTCAGCGCATCCAAAACCTCACATCTCCATAAATCAAAGTTGTTTGTGCCATTAAACTTCTCCATATTTATCTTTGTAGAGTGGATATTCAAACTTTAAATGATCTTCATACCAGAAGTACCACTCTCAACACCCGATGCATCTTCTTTCCCAGCCATCTTCCTCAAAGCACCAATAAACTAATGCGGAACAAACTGAAGAATAGATCCAAATTGATAAAAGATAGATTTTTTTACCAAAAAATTTCATCTTTATCTCCAATTGAAACCCTAGAAGAGCTTCCAAAGCGATCTACTCATCCACCAAACCCCAAGCGTAGCTTGAAACTTTAATACCACTTATAGTGCGGTGGCGCAGCGAAATCCACAAAGATGCCGAGAGAGAAGACACACACATAATCAAATAAAAAAATAACAGCACAAACTCAAAACAGGAGATTTACGTGGTTCGGTAAGTTGTCTACGTCCATGGGACAAGAAGGGGATGTATTTTTACTATTAGAGAGAGAGAGAGAACACAAAATAGAGATTACAAATCACTCACAAACCCTCAAATTAATCTCTCAAACAAAGCTCTCGATCAACTCTCACCAATTTTCTCTCACAATAAAGCTCAAAATCACCGCTTATCCCTCTCAATTAAGATAAAATTCTGATCAATACAAAACCCTAAAATCGTGTTTCAACATATATCAAAACACAGGCCCAAACAGAACAAGAAACCAAGCCCAGGCCCAAACCCGACTCGTGGTCGACCGCCGACAAAGTCATGGTTGACCGTGGCAAACGACAAAAACCAAAAATCGATTACAGGGTTTGACGGTCGACCGTGGCGGTCGACCGGCCAGAGTGCAGAAACACACCCTGTACTCGTGCACGTTTCCGGTCGACCGCCAAAGTCATCGCGGTCGACCGTACGGCCTCCAAAACGTTTCCTTCGTAAATTTGCCCGAATTTCGTCGCCGTAGTTCCCGTTTCTACACTATCTATAGTTCTTTTCCTTTTAGTAACTTCTTTGTGTAATCTTTGACTGCTGGTTTAGTGTACCGCTAAATTGCATGCATTTCTTCATTATTTTTTTTCGCATAATATTTGCTGAGATTTTTTTAAACAATCTTATGTAACATTTTGGTTAGTGTTAGTATTCAATTATCTTTAAGTAGACTTGTTTTCATAATTAGATTAGTGCTACCCCATTCCTTCTCAATTAATTCTCAAACGCTGATTATACTTTCATTATTTTTTCCACTTTTAAACTTTGATTTAATATGTTTCATGGTTAAACTTGGGAGTATACATGATTATAGACTTTATGTTGAAACATAATGGAAGATGTATAAGCCTTTTTACTCTTCTACAATTATTCTATCAAGCCAATGATGAAAATAAATAATCACCTTTCGAAGACATAGGACATGACATGAGAACAATTTATGCTTATATACTATGCATACATGTTAATTAAGTACTGGTGATCTATTCTAGGCATAGAGACATGTGGGTCTTAGTTAAAATGGAGTTACTTGAATATGAAAATTCTCATGAAACTGCATCCGCTTTTGATAATTATTTTACTTCCTTATTTTAGAGAAGTTTTCATATAATAAAAAATGACATAATAAGATATTGTGTCTTTCTAACAACTCTATGAAATCTATGACACTTTTCTATAGGATACGGTCACATCTGAAGAACCCACACCTGATACACGTATGGACTTAAGTGAGGGCTATGAAACATCTCGAAGACGAAAGGGCGAGTTGAAAAAATTGAAGGAAACTGACCCTGATGACTATGTTCCTCTAGCTCAATTAGTAGTTCGCGGAAAAGAGAGTTTGAAGCAAAGAACACAAAAAGTTGCGATCAATCTTGCACCATCGAATGTAAAACGAACCCAAACGCCTAAAACACCACTCAAAACTGACACTGGTACTTTCTGTTCTTTTACTCTCGCTTGCTTTTCTAACTATTTGTTGCTGATATATTCTTCTAATCTTCTTCATGGTTATAGCAGTAAGCACTTTAAAGAGGGAATTTTTTTAAAAAAGACCGTTTTTGCCAAATAATTATTAAAGTCGACCATTTTGCTAATTATTTAGTAAAATTGATCTCTTTTTGGCCAACAAGCCAAAAAGATGTCGATTTAAAAAAAACACTCAGCTCGGAACATACGGGACTACTAGTCCTGTATGTTTTGGATGAACTAATCACGGATTAGTGCTCACAGAAAACATACGGGACTACTAGTCCTGTATTGTGTTGGCCTTCTTGTTTTGATAATGATTTACAAACAATTTACATCTAATATTGTTTATCTAGTGTTTGTGTTTTATATTTATTCTAGACAAACAATATGTTGGAGGATGGATGGAATTGCGCTTCAACGATCATATCCAATGGAGGTTGACGGAATTGTGGAGTGAAGCCATACAATTCAAGTTGAAGATCCAAGTTCAAGCTTCATCCGTAAGTTTACCAAGTTGAGCTACAATGAAGATCAAGATCAAGCTTGGGTAATTTAGTTTAGGTGTTATATTATGTGTGTAAAGTACGTTAAGCTCAATATCATATACACACACATTTTATTGGTTTGTTTGTATATATATGTAGTCATATATATATACAACACAAGTTTTGGCTTTCATGTTTATAAATATGAAATTACATATTTTATATTTATTATTGTGATTTGGTTTAACTACTTAGATATGAAGCAAATATATTTTTATATACATACTCATATGTTTTATTTTCTATTGTATTTGTAAAAATATTGTTTTCTTAGTCTATAGATTTAACAATCATTATATACATCTTTTATTAAGTCTACAAAATCATTTTGTAATGTTTTAAAACATGGTTAAGCTAAAATGTCAAAACTCATGTGTTTACAATTTCATGTTTTGGACTATTTTGCAAAGTAATAATACTTCTTATTTGAGAAGTCTTTTTTGAAAATCAGTTTTTGTAACATGTTTATTATCATGTCTACAATCATTCCCCAAAGTTTTATATTTTTTGGAATTTATTTGATATTTTTAAACATGGTTTTAAAATCAAAAAATTAACTTTCAAACCTGTTTTCTCATATGTCAGTTTACGGTCGACCGCGCCTTTATTTTCAACCTGTGGAGCCAACAGTAACTTTCGCGGTCGACTGTCTTGGTCGACAGTCAGCTCAAAAATTCCCATGGTCGACCGTCACGGTCGACCGTCAAAGTTTCTGGAATTTTCTGAGCCTCGAAAGTGGCGCACGCTCGACCGCGAGATTTTCACGGTCGACCGCCGTTCACTCCAATGGTTATTTTGTACAGAATTTGATTTCCGATTCTGTTGGTTTTTTTATCATTTCTGTTGGGCTTTTGGTTGAGGTTTTGGGAGGCTATAAATACCCCATTGATCTAAATTCCATGGTAATCCAAGAAGTTTTTAAACAAGAGTTTAACAAGAGTTTAAGTTTGTTTAATGTTTGTTTAAAAGAGTTTTGTTTGTGAAGAAGTTTTACACAAGTGGAGGAGATCATCTACATTCCATGGGCTTCATTTTAATCAATCTCTCCATCTTGTTTTTTAGAGAAGAATTTCTAAACTCAATACTAGCTTTGTATTAATTCTTTGTTGTTTATCATTTTCATTAAGCTAGTATTTTCAATTGAGTTTAGTTGATTTGATTTCACTTATTGTTTATACACACCCACTTGAGCTTATTATATTTGCATACATTATATATTTGGGTTGGTGAGAGTTATAACAATTAAGTGTGAGCTTTCATTGTGTTCTCATCCATATTAGAGAACAATCATTTATTGTATTCGTACTTAATTGTGAGATTCACTTTGTAATACACTTATACATCGAGAGAAGTGTGTGGTGTAAGTCAGGGATCGTCCCAAGAGGAGTGGCGTCGGTTGATAAACCTAGGGATAGGTTGTATCCGAGCACTTGAGGGAGACACGTCTAGGTCCAACACTTGAGAGAGTATAGAGTGGGATTGCAAGAATATTGATTGTAAAGTTTTTGATTAGCTAGAAAACCGAGTGTGAGGTGTAAACGTTATTCGGGTAAGCGTAGAAAACCCGATTGTGATAGTGGATTTTTCCCCGGGAGTAGGGAACGGAGACGTAGGACGGAAGGTCCGAACTCCGTGATCATTTGCTTGTATTTGAGTTTGCTTTGGCGTTTTATTTGTCGCCATCGTAAATTGCCCTATCACTTTGTAGATTGTTTATTTCACCCTTGTGTTAGTTTATATATCCTTGCATATATTTCATAGTATATCTCATTGTTAGGATATATTCATTTTCTCATATTGCTTATTCTTGCTTGTAACATATTGTATATCTCTCTTGTAAGAATAATTTATTAATAAGTTTTAATTGGCATAAAATCAGATTAGATTAGCATAAGACCCTAATCACCCCTCCTCTAGGGTCTAACATATTGGACACTCATTTGATCTCACAATCCCTGATTAGTTCACCCAAAACATACGGGACTAGTAGTCCCGTATATTCTGAGCTGGGCGTTTTTTAAAATCGACCTTTTTTTTGTTGGAAATTTATCAAAACAAATGTTATAGCATGTAAATTAAATCCGAATTAAATAAGAAATTAAATCTAAAGATAAATAATATAAGTTAGAAAAATCAGGCCTGACGGGAAGCAGTCGTGTAATCACTACCCTAGAAGATTGAGAACCCGCCTATCGCTCTGACGCAAATGGTTCCCTCCCCCTAGCGGTAAAAGCCTCTGAAAACGACCGGCTTCCTTACTCGGGCGAGAGTACAGAGCTTCAGCTTAGATGAAGAAGATTGCCCATAAAATTAATAACAAAATATATAGAGGGGAAAAACCATTTCATTAAAAACAGAGGAGAGGAGAAAAAAAATTTCTTGTACTTGTGGAATGTGAATAAGGGGTGTGCATTTATATGGTTGAGGGAGAGAGAATTATTTTTCAATTTCCGATATGAGACTAAAACACAAAGGCAAAATAACTTTTTCTCAATAAATATCCAACAGTCCCCTCAAAAGGCAATATTGACTGAAAACTCAAAACCAATAAATAAATCAAGAAATCATAAAACAAATATAGGTTGGGCAACCTATCATATCGTGAATTCGGGAGAGGGAAATTTTGTACACAATAAACTATTATTTTATTAGTTAATTAATACTTAATGATACTAAGAAAAGTCTCAAAATTTTTATTCCTTAAATTGAAATTTAGTATTAGTAATTAAATTGTGATAAATGATAAATATGAAATCCTATAGAATTTTATTCAATTTTTTCATTTTGTTCATTGATAAAATAAATCTCTTTGACGATTTGTTTTTCATTTATCTGATTTCGCGGATTCAAAATATAAAATATATAAATAAATATATATATAAAAAAAAA
>BQKN01000496.1:398742-420833 GCA_022839385.1 Asparagus kiusianus | reverse complement strand
ATATATATATATATATATAGACACACACACACGTATATGTTCGTATATCTTTATATAAAAATATATTAATAAATATTTTTATATTGTTAATTAATAAATAATATATAGATATGCAAGTATTTATATATATAGATACGCAAGGATTTGTTCCTTTTATTTTATTCGTTGTCGATCTATATTGTCTTTTTCACTTATTTTGAACTCTAGATCTTTTTTAGGTTGGGTTGCGGACTACGTGGTTGTAGTTCATGAGAATTGTTAGTAGATTCAGTTTACATAATGGTGGTAACCATCGAATCGTACCGGTAAGGACGATTGCGGTGGGTAGCCAATCTTACTGGGTGTAAGGGGTTGTAAAACTGTTTTGCTAGTGATTTTTGTTGCAGGACGTAGGCGTGGGGGCCAAACCTAGATACATCTGTGTGTACTTTACATTATGCATTACTTTCTGCATATTATAACTAAATGCGTTTGTGATTTAATATATCTGCGTGGTTGTTTGGCTAAATTGAAAATTTATAAATTGGTCATAGCGTATTCACCCCCTCCCTCTAGACTATTCCTCGATCCAACACGTCGTGTGTTATACATCAAATCTTCTATTGTTGGAGAAAAAAACCAAGAAGGAGGAGGAGGGAGCCACTATTATTGTAATTTAGGTCAGCATTCAGCAAAAGGTGTAAACCAGATTTAAGAATAGTGTGCGAGATGCAAAGATTTATAGTCTTTATGCATGCAAATGATTACAACATTGGTGAGGATTTCATAGTATTTATCCATGCAAAATATTACAATATTAGAAGAGAATTTCGATTAGGAGTGTGGGCACTTCAATTGAAGTGCAAAAGGAATAGAAAGATGCTAACATGAGGCAAAGTCTTAAGACGGCAATGCCATAATGGTTTGTCTTCAAGGTGGTTTGAGAATCAAATTCAAAGTGGAGATTGTTGGGATTATACCTTTGATTCTTTGTATAACTTCATAAGAATTAGATAGGATCAGAAGTCTATTATGATTAAGAGATTGGGATGATATAGAATTTAAATCTTATTTTAATTAAAAAGCTAGACTAGAGATATGGTGCTTGGTTTTTCTATATATGGTCTTCTATTATTGGAAGAAAAACCAAGGAGGAGGAGGGAGCCACTATTATTGTAATCTAGGTCAGTAGATGGCGTGAACTGGATTCAAGAATAGTGTTCCAGATGTGAATGTTTTGTATTCTTTATCCATGTAAAAACTTACAACATCAATGAGGATTTCATAGTCTTTAGTCGTACAAATAATGGGAGAGGGTTTGACAATCTTTGTCTGTTCAAAATATTACAAGGAGAGAGTTTAAAGAGAATATGAGAGTTGATTATGTATGTGAGGTTGAGAGATTGAGAGATGAGAGCTGAGTGGTTCCTCTTGTAGTTCTCTCATATACATAGTGAATTTCTCGTATTGTTGTTCAGTGTATGTAGATCGAAGTTGCTTGAACGAACCACGTAAATCTCAGCGTTCTTTTTCTTAATTGGGAATATTTTTTGTTAGAAATTTAGATCGTGTTGCGGATGAAAAGTAAACTATAACTATGAAAAATAACCATAAGCACAAGACGTCATTTTAACGTGGTTTGGCAAATTGCCTACGTCCAAGTGCACATATTTCTAGTTCTTTCATATAATCAAAGAGAATGTATAAGTACAATAGAGCTGAGAATAAAACAACAATGGTTAGAAAGATAATACCCGAAACAATGCCTTTACAAGACTAGGGAAGAAACACGATGACTTGTCTTATCATGAACGTCACCGAGCAATAGACTTTCTAACTACTACTGCATCGAATGTAAAGCCACACAGTCTCTCTCAAACTTTCGCTCTCTTTCTCTTCAATTTCTTGCACCATGTAATCCTCATAGCAAGCCTCAATATTTACAGGTTCCTCCTTCTTGAACTCCAAGAAACCTGATTGAATCTCTGTTGTAGGATTAATTGACTTGTCTAACAAGTAAATCTTTTTATTTTCTCATCGAGCACGTAAAATCTTCAATTAATTTCTCAACATATGTTGCCATATATTTAGGGTAACTAGTAAGGCATGGGTTTAATTACCAACATCTTTATCTTGTTAATGGACATCATAGTTAGGTGGGAGACTAAAATCACCAACATCTTTCATGTTAGTTCGCTTGAACTAATCGCATAAACAAAAACCATTGTATTAAATATTAATTAACAAAATCACATGATTAAACTAACAAAAAATGGCACGCGCAATAACTAGACAAAAACTTTAGTGAAAATTGTGTCAAGATCCCAAAAGCAAAAACTTTATGTGTTGCAGCTCCTTCGACTTTTTCTCATGTGTTTTAGCCTTTAAATTGGAGATCTATATTATGCAGCCCTTCTTTAGCAATTATTACCTGCCAACTAAGCATACAAAGAGAATAAAAAATAAAAAACCCCAAAATGGTCTTCTCTCCTCTATTCTTTCATGTTAAGTCTAAAAGCAAGTTGAATTAGACTTAACATGAAAGTCTAATTTTATGTTAAGTTTAATTTAATTCATGTTAAGTTTAATTTAATTCTTTTTAAGTCTAATTTATATCATGTTATGTCTAATTTAACATGTTTCAAGTCTAATTTAATTTATGTCTAATTTAACCTGTTTCAAGTCTAATTTAATTTATGTTTAGTCTAATTCAACTTGTTTTAAGTCTAATTTCATGTTAAGTCTAATTTTATTTATGTTGTCTAATTTAATTTCTTTTAAGTCTAATTTAAATCATGTTATGTCTAATTCAACTTGTTTAAGTCTAATTTAATTGGACTTAACATGAAATTAGACTTAACATGGTTTAAATTTGACTTAAAAAGAATGTAACATGATTTAAATTAGACTTAACATAATTTATGTTAAGTCTAATTCAACTTATTTTTAGATTTAAAATAAGTTGAATTAGACATAACATGATATAAATTAGACTTAACATGAACCGAATTAAACTTAACATGAACCAAATTGGACTTAACATAAAACAAATTGGACTTAATATGAAATTAGACTTAAAACAAGTTGAATTAGACTTAACGTGATTCATGTTAAGCTAATTTAACTTGTTTTTAGACCTGAAACAAGTTGAATTAGACATAATTTTATTTAAATTAGACTTAAAATTAAGAAATTAAATTAGACTTAACGTGAACTAAATTAGATTTAACATGAAATTAGACTTAAAACAACACTTAACATGATTTAAGTTGAACTTAATACTAACCGAATTGGACTTAACATGAACCAAATTGGACTTAACATGAATCGAATTGGACTTAACATGATTTAAATTGGACTTAACATAAAATGAATTGGACTTAACATGATTTGAATTGGACTTAACATGAACCGAATTGGACTTAACATAAACCGAATTGGACTTAACATATAATCCATGTTAAGTCTATTTTATTTTATTTTAAGTCTAATTTTATGTTAAGTCCAATTTAAATTAGACTTAAAATGATCTAATTTAACTTTATAATCCATGTTAAGTCTATTTTATTTTATTTTAAGTCTAATTTCATGTTAAGTCCAATTTAAATTAGACTTAACAAGATTTAAATTGGACTTAAAACGATTTAAATTAGGTTTAAAATAATTTAAACTAAACTTAACACGAACTAAACTGGACTTAACACGAACCAAACTGGATTTAACACGAACTAAACTGGACTTAACATGAACCAAATTGGACTTAACATGAACTAAACTTGACTTAACACTAAACTGGATTAAAATTAGACTTAAAAGGAATTAAATCAAATTTAACATGAATCAAATTGGCCTTAACATGAAGTAAAATTAGACTTAACATGAAACTAGACTTAAAATAAGTTGAAATAGACTTAACATGATTCATGTTAAATCTAATTCAACTTATTTTTAGACTTAAAATAAGTTGAGATAGACATAACATGATTTAAATTAGACTTAAAAAGAATTAAATCAGTCTTAACATGAATTAAATTGGACTTAATATGAATCAAATTGGATTTAACATAAAATTAGAATTAAAACATGTTAAATTAGACTTAACATGATTCATATTAATTCTAATTCAACTTATTTTTAGACCTAAAACAAGTTGAATTAGACTTAACATGATTTAAATTAGACTTAAAAAAAATTAAATTAGACTTAAAATGAATCAAATTGGATCTAACATGATACCTGGAGAGAACGAAGAGGGTGGAGGAAATGAGGGTATTTTAAATTTTTATATTTGTTTCTTTCTCTTTGTGCTTAGTTTGCATGATAATTATATGAAAAAGTGTTGCGTAGAAGCTTTAGCACATAAAATTTTACTTTTGAGGCATTGACACAAATTTTCCAAAACTTTAAGCCATGCTACAGTTGATACATGTGCCGTTTGTTTGTTAACCGGTTAGTGTTAACTTATACTTCACCGCGGTAACCAGTCTAATTAACTTTATTAGATGCTGGCTGTTAAAAAGATAACTGTCAACGGCAGTAACTGTAAGATTCCAGCAGTCAAAGATCACTGTCAAAAAATAAACAATTTCAGAAAGCAATTAGGGTTGGTCTTTTCCTCTGTCTTCTGCAGGTCGGTGATGGCTTATTCTCACTGGTCGCAAGTGGCAAGATTCAACTCATTTTCATAAAATGACAGTTGAGTCCTTGGTTTTGACCAAAAGTATGCTCAAATTGGTTATATTTCCATATTATTGTTTGGCAATTTTTGGCTGTCACGTTTTCCAAAATGACTTACGGAAACCCAATTTTATTAGTGTATATTTACCAAACTTTTTTCGATTTTTCAATTTTAGAAATTATCTATTTTCATGCATTATATGGTCAAAAATTTAATTTCGTCAAAATTTGGAGTTTTTGTTTTTTTTATGTTTGGCTAACCTCCATCGCACCCTTAAGATTTTATAATAGGATTTACTAGGAAGCCATCATTAAGAAGGTTCACTATATCCCCAAAAAAAGTTACTATATATATGGTATTCCAAGAAAAATTAACAAAAACATCATTATTTTAGTCAGATGTTTTGCTACTATATCTACATATTCAATACAGCCTAAATAAATCATCAATACATTTCATTTTAGCAGAAATATATATCATAAACGAATTGACCTTAGAGAGCTTTGTTTTGTGAAAGTACTCTGATTTCAGGCCATTATATTCGTAGTACAAAAGAAATATGTCTATCTTAGATTGGTAATCTTAGGCATACTAATTCAAGGATTGATATAAATTTCATGTCAGCTTAGCGTAATGAATACTTATTCTTGTTTAGTGCAATAGTTAGTATCATGAATAGTTGTTGTTGTATTGTACATATAATTTTTGGTTTAGATGACCAACATTTAAATTACCATAAATACTTACTAACTAGACAGATTTCGTATGACAGCTAAAACGTGCAAGTAAACTATTGCAAGCACTGCAACGCCTCGTTTGGTACGCGGGAATGAGGTGGAATGGAATGTCATTCCCACTTCTCATTCCCTCATACCAAACACACCTATATTTTAGATGTTGGAATGACCATTCCCTAGGAATGATCATTCCCACTATTTGTGGGAATGAGCATTCCAAGTGAGAAGATAAGGAATGATCATTCCCATTCAAGTGAGAATCAAAAACTAGTTAGGTATTTTTTCAATTATATCCATATTAATAATAAAAATCAATCTAATGACTACGATTAGGGAATCTATGTAACTCACATTTTCTCTCTCCCTGCACCGAAATAAAAAGCCTCTCCTTTCTATTCATCGCCCCTAAAATCACCGTGCCGCTCCTGGCCTCCGCTCTTTCCTTCCTTCCTTCAATCCCAACCCCAATCCCTCCTCCTCCACCTCTTCCTCCGCCGCCTCAACCGCATCAATTACCCAGAGCCTCCGACGCACCTCCGCCCCGGCATCGCTTCTTCCATTGAAGTCACCGCCACACCCGGGATCGCCTTTCTCTTCAACGACCGAGTCATCGACTCTCCTTCGCTCGAGTTTCTAGGTACGATTCGGTGGTTGTTTCTTCAAATTTTGCTCAATTTTTCTTCATTTTTCGTGAATTTTCTTCTTCACTGCTTGATCTGTTGAAATTTGTTGAACTCGATTTGTATGTTCCTAGAATGTTTAGTCACCGATGCGTCATTGAGAGCTTATAAGATGATATGAGGAGTGGACTGATTGGAAACATAAAAATTACGTTACCATCTTTTTAGCCAAAGATGATACCAAGTATGCATGTTGATGGCTACAAAAACCTCAAAACCTTCGATTATGTTAAAAGCAACGAGTAAAGCAATCCAGTAATGAAATAATAATAATGATGATGATAATAATAAGGAAAGAAAAGAAATCTACTTTATTTGATTGAAAGTTAAGGAAGCATAGGTATACAAACAACTTTCAGTAATTGTACTGCTCATCTTTTTTAACAATCAGACTTGAATTGACAACTAAATTTAGACAATATGGACAAAGTCGGAGGCTTCTTTCTCAAGCTTCAGTGCTACGTTTCTTCTCTTCTCTTATGATCTGCGCCGTCAAGCCAGAGCCATGGCTGTTCTTCCAGCTTTACCCCCACTACTTTTCCTTCTCAGGATACATATTCTACTTCTGCGCACCCTTAAACTATCAGTATCAATATTCTCTTACAGGTCATTGAGTTGATTTCTGATTTGTTGGTAGAGATTATTTTGATAATTGTTAATGCAAGTTTACAAATTTTGTGGTTTAGGAGATTTTGTCAGATGACGTATAGTGAAATCTTTCCGTTTATATTGCTTTTTATCGGTTGGTTTTTTTTACAGTCTTTCGTTGTTGGATGCTATGAAAATTATTAGTAAGCAGTATAGAGTTAATCCATGACAGTAATTTCTTGAAACTTGTCTAAAGTGCTAGACACTGGGCAAAGTAATATTGTACCAGGGGCATGGCATTTTATACATAACTCATGGTTTCCTATCACCAAAGAAAATGAATGGTGGAAATATTTCACAGTGATGTTGTCATGCTCGAACCTTGAATTATATTTCTAAATGGGCGATCTTGAAAGGAAAATCTTTTGATCTTGAATCCAAACTTATATTAATTGTCCATGCACTTATTTGCTGATCATGACACATGCACACATATATGCCAGCAAAATCACTTGTCATAGCATCTGCTGTAGTCGTCTACTGCTAACTATGTGGTTCACATCCTTGAATCACGTGAGACTGTATCCTTCAAATGACACAAATCCGAAATATTACTTTACTTTTAGAGTGAGCTTTCCACATGCTCAGTAAGTGGTACATGTTCATAATTTATATAACTAAAATCATGACTGAAATATAATATTATCCAACAGAGTAGTTTATGATCAAGATCAAATGATTAAATTTAACTTCTCAATTTGGGGTACTCTAGATCATCTAGGGAATATATAATTGTACTCATTTAATACTTGAATATCTCAATTGTTTTCAGATCTCTCTCTCATCCCACAAGCTAGAAATCCTTCACATTCTTCTCTTATGACTCTAATCAAGTGCTTACATAAAAGATGAATATATCTCGAGTGAAAATCCCAACACATCCTTCAACTATAAGATCAGATGCTTCATCTTTTGGAAATCACTGTGTTCTTTTTACACTCAATAGAAGTATGATGAGATGCTAACTAATCTAATTCAGAATCACCTCAAATCCTACATTTCTAACCATAGTAAATCTGCTAGAATGCTACTTTCCAACTTTAAAATTACATCCATTATACACCTTATCTAATACAGATCCAACTCTTGCGTCACGACACTCCATTCAAAGTCAAGCATTTTTAACATACTCATTATATTAACCAGTACATAATGTAAATCATACTTGAGACATATAATCAACATGTAAATTCCTAGCTCCATGGATCTATACTCTTATAGATTTATTCAACTCTGTTCTGTAGGAATTTGAAATGAACAGTAATAATAATAATAAACACTGCATTGGGTTACAAGCTGAGATAGAAATAAGTTTTTTCAATCCGTTAACTTTAGACAAATTGCTGCCTACGACCACACAACTCTACAAGCATTTTACATGTATTTTTCTCTTATCATAATCAACAATATCTTTGTTATAAGTTATCCTCATTAAGAGTTTATTTAAATTGTTTACATTCCAAAATGAATATACTCCTTTACACTTATGCAGTCAAGATATATCATATTATGGATTCTGATGCCGAACGGAGAAAATTGAAGAAGTTGGTTGCTGTCCAAGCACATATGAGAAATGTGCAAAGCGTAGTGGCTTGGTGGTTCCTATTTTCATCTCACATAATGAAAATTTACATTGAAAAAAATCACTAAGAGAGCGATATTTGATAGATTTTTATTCTAAAAGGAAAAATGTATATCGTCTAGCATATACAAGTGAAGTAACTTGTTATGATCAGCTTAGAATGTATAGGAGCTCTTTTAGGAAGTTATGCACTATGCTACAAAATGTAGGACTAAATAATACAAAAAAATGTTGGTAGATGAGCAAGTAGCAATGTTTCTACATATCCTCGCCCACTATGTGAAGATCAGAGTCATAAAACAAATGTTTCAGCGTTCAGGGGAAACTATTAGTCGGCATTTTACTCGTGTGTTACACGCCGTGATACGTCTGCACGATATTTTGATTAAGAAACCCGAGCCAGTGCCGATTGACTCAACAGATGCGAGGTGGAAATGGTTTAAGGTAATCTACAATATAAGTATCATTTGTATTTATCAATTTTTATAAGTAATTTAACACATTAAAATTTCCCTAATGTCTAGAATTGTCTTGGTATCGAACACGAAAGGGTGAAATTGCTACGAATGTTTTGGGTGTATGTTCTCAAGACATGCAATTCATATATATACTTCCCGGTTGGGAAGGGTCAGCTGCTGATAGTAGAGTCCTTCTAGAAGCAATAACTAGAAGAAATGGGTTGAAAGTCCCACGTGGTACGTTACTTATAATTTATAATTCATTTGGGTTTATTAATCATCAATTCCATTGGTATTTAATTAAATACATTTTTGACATGTCTAATCATAGGTAATTATTATCTAGTTGATGCTGGATACACAAACTGTGAAGGTTTTCTTGCCCCATACAGAGGTCAACGATACCACTTGAACGAATGGAGAGACGGACACCAACCTACAACTATGCTAGAGTTTTTCAACATGAAACATGCATTGGCTAGGAATGTTATTGAGAGATGTTTTGGATTGCTTAAATTAAGATGGGGGATCTTACGGAGTCCTTCATTTTACCCTATAAAGACCCAAAATCGAATAATCATGGCATGTTGTCTTCTACATAATTACATAAGGAGGGAAATGGAGATTGATCCATTTGAAGAGGGTCTTGATGTTATAGAGGAAACAACTCAAATGGCTAATAATGATTCAATTAGCACAATTGAAACTACAACAGCTTGGACTTCATATCGAGATAACCTCGCAAATTTGATGTATAGCCAGTGGATAGGGGAAGAAGAGTAGCTTATCAGATGATGTCATTGATGATGTGGCATTAACACTATTTTATTAGTTAGTATTCAATTTTATGGTATCATGTTGTTTTCAAATTGTTTGACATTTATTTTAATTAGAATTAATATTATTGTGCTTTTTTTGTACTCTAGACGCATTATTGTGCTTTTTTGTTATAAGTTCATTATACTTGCTACAAACCAAAATATTTGCTTACTTTCATAAATCATCAAAGCAAGACTTATTTAAAACTATCGTGATGATGTAAATTTGGAAATTATTATATGGTTTATAAACAATTCAGGAATGGATCAAGAAGATCAACGAGGACCTGGAAAGAATAAGCGAACATGGACAATTGAGGAAGACCAGAAGTTGATTGATGCATTGTTGGAGTTACACCAAACTGGAAAGTACAATGCTGATCGTGGTTTCAAGCCTGGACACTATAATGCTGTTGAGAGGTTACTTGCCATTTCACTACCTAATTCGGGGTTAAAGGCTGATCCGCATATCAGATCAAGGATGAAAACTCTTAAGACACAATTCAGTATTGTGTTTGATATGCTCAACTGCAGTGGTTTTGGATGGGATGAAACGAAGCAATGTGTAACTGCTGAAAAAGAAGTATGGGATGAATATTTAAAGGTATTTAGTTATTCAAATTTAAATCTAACATGTTAATTTTATTATATCTGGTATCTTCTTAATTAATGACTACTGATTTTTTAAACGAATTTAATTGCAGGCCCACAAAAATGCGACACAATTCAAAGAGAAAGCTTTTCCACACCTTGATACCTTATCTATTGTGTTTGGTAAGGATCGAGCGACAGGAAAGGGAATGGAACACCCATATGATGTTATAGAAGAACTTGATAGGGAGGCTGGCCATGATACTGATGCTGATGATATGCCTGAGTCACATTCTCAAGAGGTAATACCTGATAACACGGGTGAAGCTTCCTCCAAGCATAAAAAGAAGAGACGATTATCGGGGGATAGCGAGTCATTCGAGATATTGAGGGAATCTTCTGCATATGTAGGAAGTAAACTTTTTAGGTCGAGCCAGTTAATTAAGGATGGGTTAGATGAAGTGGCTTTGACTGAGAAGAGAAAGAGGTTTACTGAATACGTAATGAATATGAATTTACCTATGGATCAATGTTTGACAGCGATAGGGGCGATTGGTACTAACCGTGATTTGCTAGATTTGTTCTTCACACTTAGTGATGATTTGAAGAATGTTTGGGTGAGGCGTTATGCAAGTGGGCAATTTTAGATTGGCAATTTAGGCTAGTATATCATTTTGCTATTTCGAAACTTATTATTTTAGTTGGTATTGTTTTATGGATTTTTGCTATTATGAATTGAGTGATTTTGATACTTTATCAAATGAGTTAATTTATATATCTAGAACCGTGGATTGTGGATATCATTCTTTATATTTTTTTGGACCTATGAAAGATACGATAATCTTTTTTCATTTTTCTTTAATTTTTAAGACTAAGAAATAGCGAGTATTGTTTAAAAAATATAAACGAAACGTACACCTGATGGATAACATGAGCATTAGTATAACACATACCTAGATTAATATAACATATGCATACATAAAATTATTTAGTTATTATCATTAATGTTTATTTTTTATCTTATTAAAAATCTATGTTGTTGTAAGGGCATTATTAGAAAATAAGATTTCATTCTCACTTGTGTACTAGTGATACCAAACATGGGAATGAGAATGAGATTTCCATTCTAGCTTCATTCTACGAACGCACCCAAACAAGAGAATGAGAATGACCATTCCATTCCCACATATAATCCATTCCATTCCTTCTTCCATTCCATTCCCAAGTCTCGCGTACCAAACGAGGCGCAATTTCTTTGGTATTTTTATTTTTATTTTTTTGCAATCAACCTTAAATAAAAAAGCAGCAACAAGGGTACTTTTGTAAAGATAAAAGGCATGCTTGAGACAGTTGAGAGCGAAGCAGGGTCATTACTCTGTCTTCACCCGCTCAGGCCATTCAAAACGCCAAAGATAAATGGGAAAGGAAAAAAGAATGATTTTGGCATGCATCTGTCCTTTGGATCATCCGCTGAGCCCACGTGTACGGTCTAAATCTCTTTTCGCACTGTTCCAGAGGACCAAGGGACCACCTCCTCGAAACTTTTATAGTTTCCAGTTGCCATAAATTATAGCAGTAAGAAATATTAATTGGTCGAACATAGTAGCATTCATGCAAATAGGGGGGAAAAAGACAAATTTAGATATGGAACCCTGGGTTTTTACACCGAACTTATCCTAGGCCCTAGATTCTAGAACCTTGAAATTCTATTTTTCATCCCATTTATGCTCTGAATACAAAAATTTCCACTAAATTACGTAAATAAAATATATTTACATGCTTTCACATTACAGAATTTTGCTGATGCTAAAAGTTCTTTGTACGTAAAATATAGGTATAACAATTAGTTGTAGATGTAACCGTTCGTTTTAGCAACTGATTTTTTTTTAATTGCAATCATTAAAAAATCACCTTTTTTAGCCAACACAAATTTATGGTTGAGTGCAATTTGTTTTAGAGAAACTCACTTATTTTAATGGCAAATAGCTTTACATAAAATTAACTAACGATTTACAAATATAATCTTAAAAAGCCATAACTATAACGAAACCAGCATCGTTATTAAATTTATAACTACCTTTTAAAAGTTAATATCATATTCCTTATAAGTTTTTCACAAACCAAAAAGTATTTACCTACAGCTACATAAACATTACCACTGCCTCTTGGAGGAAAAGTGAAGCATTAAGGGGCTAAAACATAATTTCACCAAAACTTTAGAAAATTACAAGAAGAGTCCACACAGACTGCACTCTGTAGAAAAAGCGCAGGCACCACATGACTCGTCTCTTTAACTTTCTCAACCGTTTACAGTTTCCAAACACATAAATAATTTCATCTACACTCCTACATTTAATAATTTCTAACTATTATTTTTATTTCTACAAAAAATCACAAATTAATTTATTAATCTCTGCCATACTGAGTGGGACCCCGGGCTTTCTCCTTATATAGGCCTCTTGAGCTCCTCATTCTCTTCACCATTTCCTCCTCCTCTTCTCCTTCTTCTTCTTCTCAAAGCTCCTCTCTTTATTCTCCCCTAGTCCCCTGTTTCTTTCTTTACTTCTTCTTTTTTTTTTGGAGAAGAAAAAATGGGGAGAAATGGAGTTTTGTTGGCGTTGATGATGGCTTTGGTGCCATTTGCTTCATGTGGGCATGATTATGGGCAAGCTCTGAGCAAGAGCATTCTCTTCTTTGAGGCTCAGAGATCTGGTTACCTCCCTCATAACCAAAGGGTCACTTGGAGAGCTAACTCTGGGCTTGAAGACGGAAAAGCTAATGGGGTAATGCTCTCATTTTTAAAAAAGAAAATTATGGTAGTTTTAAGTTTAACTAGTTTGAAATAGAAATGGGTTTGAAGGAAATTGCTTTGTTTTTTGTATGTATATATTTTAAAGATTTTTTTTTGTTAGTTTACAGTTTTTTTAGTTGGAGAAGAGCTTGAAAGGAACTTCTCTGTTTTATTTATACAGTGCTCTGTCATTGTTTCATGTCATTTCTTTTCTTAAGTTTGTTTAATTCATGTTTATAATCATAATAAAAGGTTGGTTAATAAGAGAGGGTCTCGCTCTCTTGATCTCATTTTCTTGCCCACTTATATCACTGACCTTTATTTTTTTTTACAGTTGTAAAATTACCTTTATTTTTTTTACAGTTGTAAAATTCTATTTTGTTCTTATTATCTTAGTACAATCACGGAGAAAGCGACACCTGTCCACCATTGTTTCACTTTGACCTCTTTTCCCGGTAATCATTAATGCTTTACTTAATTACTTTTACCTACTTGGCAAAACTTTTTTGAGCTTGCTATTCTCATCCTTTATTGCTTATTTTAGAATGGAATTCCATGTGCTAATTAATCTTTAAGGTCCCCTTTGGCAAAGGTTTAAGTGAGGGGTTAAGGAGACTTAACCACTTCTTAACCCGTCAAACACAAAAAATCTATACAAGGGTTAAAGTGAGTTATTTATCAAACATAAAAATATATAAGGGTTAAACTAACCCCTCTAGAAGGATTAAAATGAGTTGACCTCTCAAAATGAGAGGTTTACTAAGGGTCCATTTGGATGTGGTATTTTGCTCCGAAAATTGAGAGGAAAGCTGCCAAAATAACAGCTTTTTGACGGTTTTCCCCCAAAATCGTCTCTTAAAGATTTTGGGAAAAGCTGTTAAAAAGCTACTATTTTGGTAGCTTTCTTCCCAATTTTTGGGGTAAAATACCCCATCCAAATGAACCCTAATACTTCTATTTAGAAGGATTAAAAGTTAACCATTATAATTATAAAAAAAATAGCCAAAATTATTGTTATTCTCAAACACTAAAACTGATTATAATGATTAAAATAAAACTTATTTAAGATGTTAATAGTTTAGTCTTTCAGATTATCGAATGAGCTAAGTATATTAATCATTCTTTTTAACCTATATTCCTTAATCCTTTACGAGACTGCGACCTAAAGGTATTTTGAAGAAGGAAGTGCATTTAATTAGCTCAACTACCCTCCCCTTGTTTTCATAAACAACATTAAAATATGTGATGAGAAACGGCTCTTGGAATTTCAAACTTAATCCTCTCAAAGTCTCAACTATTATTTGACTTAAGAGGAGGATGTTGGTACTGTCGTTAGCAATTAAATATTAGATTTCCAATAATGATTGTCGTTATGTTGTGATTAATTAATAAAAATGCAAATTAAAAATCTGCAGGTGGATCTGGTTGGGGGGTATTATGATGCAGGGGACAACGTGAAATTTGGGCTGCCTATGGCTTTTACAGTAACCATGATGAGTTGGAGCATAGTTGAATATGGGAAACAAATGGCAGCTAGTGGGGAGTTGGGCCACGCTATGAATGCCGTTAAGTGGGGAACTGACTACCTCATCAAAGCCCACCCTGAGCCCAATGTCCTCTACGGAGAGGTATGGACTCCTCCACGCTCTACTTACCAAATTTGTGAAAGTAAACATGACCTTTACTCTTTCATTTGCAATTACTCTTAAATTTAAAAATTAGTTTTTATTTTTAAAGCATCTGGTTCTTGATCAACAACACTAGTGGCACACAAAGGGGAAAAAATAGTTTTGGATTAATAAAAATGCTAATCGTGAAGCCTCAATATATCGCATCGACAATTCTTTGACGCATCGTTAATGTAATAGATCGGATCGTACCATAACAGCAACATCACTAGATACTTTTTTTTAAATCAAAGAAAAACACTAGAAACACACCTTTGGACACACTCTCAATCACACCCCCTCACCTGCTACAGTGCAGGGGGCCTCATGTGTGATTTTTTTTAAAAATCCCATGTGGGACCCCCTGCACTGTAGCAGGTGAGGAGGTGTGGCTGAGAATGTGGCCAAGGGTGTGCCTCTAGTGCCTCCCTAAACCAAATGCATTGTAGTTTTAATTGTTCCTGCATTTATGAATGCCCTTGTTTCATGGTCTAAATTTGATTAAGCTAGGATGACTACCTTGTAGTAATTTGCTTTTTCCAATTTAACAAGGGTTCTTAAGTAATTTAGCTTTTCATTTTGATTTTGTCTTTTTATGCTATTTATACCATAGGTCTTATCTTTAGTCTGGGCATTATAGTGCAGGAATCAAATCATCAATTTGCTAGGCTAGCTTATTTTTAGCATCAACCTAAGCTTAACTTAGATAACCTAGCGTTAGCCTATATAATTTATCTTTGTCTGTTGTTCTCCTGCACCCATTTATTTATCTTCCTTCATGCACTTTTGGGTGCATTTGACCTCTTCAAATTTGGCCCCACTAAAGGAACCCTCTTTATCCTTTGTCCCTAGAAAAGTAAATGCCAACACTTATGATTTCTTTTCATTCTTCCCTTTGAATTTTACCTTGTGACTGCGACTAACTTGGTTCTACCGCCAACTTTTTGCTTCTATACCCTCGACTTTTATAAAATTGTATAACAATACCAAACTAATCTGAAGCGCATTTGTTAACAGGTCGGCGATGGCAACAGTGATCACTTCTGCTGGCAGAGGCCAGAGGACATGACGACCAACCGACAAGCGTATCGGATCGATGCGAACCACCCCGGCTCAGACCTCGCCGGAGAGACCGCAGCCGCAATGGCTTCAGCTTCCATCGTTTTCCGACGATCAAACCCCGCCTACTCGCATGATCTCCTCAACCACGCCAAGCAGGTTCGAGGGACTAAACACGCATACGCACGTATCAGTGCTTTTGTGTAAAATTAGAATAGTACAGGGGTGCATATGAGAAAAGTTAAAGTGGGTACCACATGATAATGGGGCTCAATGTTTGGGCCCCCCTTGAGAACCCGTGACGAGCGGATCTGCGCCGTTTGGATCCGTAATCGTCCTCGATGCTGAGGACGCTTCGTTTCACGTGGGCTGTCGCCTGTCGGTGCCAAGCACCGCGGGGCCCAGTGAGATTATGACACTTTTGCCCCTGCTTACGTCCTTTGTTTTCTTTGTCAGCCGTTAGATTGCGGTGTAGAAATGTCCATTCAAAGGGGCAGAGTTAATGTAGCAGGGTTCGTTGGAGTGATCCACGCTTAAAAAAGTGCAATGAAGAATGCTATGCTGTGCGGCGTGTGCCCTTATCTAGTATCTTTCAGCCCCTATATTTGCGTAGGGTTTTTTTTATTATGAGCAAATTTATGTAGGTTTTATTTCATAGACCAGACTTTAGATTAGTGATTGTTTGGGTTTTTAACAACTAACTCCACAACTACATAGATAAATATAACTAATCATTATAAAAAAAAATCAACATACTTTAGATTAAGGAAACAATATAAGCTTATATTATTTAATAGGGAAATGTGAGTGAAAGTTTGCAAGAATATTACAACGCCCCTGAGCTCTTGGATATAGTGAGAGTGTCTGGTCTTTTTTGGTTTCTTTAAATATTTTCCTAAAACTCTTGGATATTTCTTTTTCATCACGTGTCGGTCAATTATTGGAAGAATATTATCGGAATGTTTCCACCTTGAGTTTGGAAAAATTTTAACGGCAAAACTTTGGAGAATGCTGATTTTATGCTTACCTAGAAAAGTGACGCGTTAACTATCTCACCCACTTGCTGTACTTTGTTATTTATAATAATATTGGGCACATATCATTTGTTGCATTATTTCGAAACTTTTAGCCTTCATTAATTGTATCAAGGTCCTATAATGAGGTTTTAATGAAGAAGTTATGTACAATAAATAAAATTTTTAATGCCATTTTCTCGTGGCGCGTGCCTAATTTTAACTTCTAATGGGTAAAATTTGCTGGAACAGCGGTCCAAATATGTGATGTATTTTCTGGAATTATTCATCAATAAACAAATACATTATCTTTGGTTGGCAGCTCTTCGCGTTCGCCGACAAATACAGAGGCAAGTACGACGCCAGCATTACCGTAGCTCAGAAATACTACCAATCTATCAGCGGATACGCAGTGAGTATCCCAATCATTTTTTTCTAATTCCTCGTTTGATGAAGTTCTGGCCCAACTAACACTTAATTTGAATTAATCTCAGGACGAACTGTTATGGGCCGCGGCCTGGTTGTATCAGGCCACCAACGACCACTACTACCTCGACTACCTCGGCAACAACGGCGACGCTCTCGGCGGAACGGGCTGGGCCATGACTGAGTTTGGGTGGGACGTTAAATACGCCGGTGCCCAAGTGCTGGCTGCCAAGGTGATAATTCTCACCATTACTAGATTTCATTCCTCCCATACCCCCCCGATGATTTCAGGCTTTTAAAAGTTGGACCTGGTCCACATTTCCAGTTCCTCATGCAAGGGAAGGCGGCCCACCACTCGCCGGTGTTCGAGAAGTACCAGCAGAAGGCTGAGTACTTCATGTGCTCGTGCCTCGGAAAGAGCGGCCGCAACGTTCAAAGGACCCCCGGCGGCTTGATTTACAGACAGAAGTGGAATAATCTGCAGTTCGTGACCAGCGCGTCCTTCTTGCTCACCGTCTACTCTGACTACCTTCAGTCTGCTGGAAGGAACGTTCAGTGCTCTTCTGGCACGGCTACCCCCGCTGAGCTCCTCGCTTTCGCCAAGTCTCAGGTAAATGTTTGGTGCGGAGGAATTCTGAAATTGATGACTACGACTATGGCCGTGACGGTCACCCATTAATTTCTCATCTCTGTTGACCCTCTGATAGGTTGACTACATTCTTGGAGACAATCCGAGGGCGACGAGCTACATGGTGGGATACGGCAGCACTTACCCGCAACAAGTCCACCACCGCGGCTCCTCCATCGTGTCAATCAAGGTCAACCCCTCATTTGTCAGCTGCAGGGGAGGCTACGCCACCTGGTTCAGCCGAAAGACCAGTGACCCTAACCTTTTGGATGGCGCCATTGTTGGCGGCCCTGATGCTTATGACAACTTCGCCGATGAAAGAGACAACTATGAGCAGACCGAGCCCGCGACTTACAATAATGCCCCCATTCTAGGCGTCCTGGCTCGTCTCAACGGAGGCAAAAACTCATTCAGCCAACTCCTTACGGGTACAAATTCTCATCATCCTATCTTTCTTACTCTGAATTGGTTTAGAGATCCGTTTAGTGATGTTTGTGGATTTTATCTGTAGGGGCTGTGCCGTTGTCGGATGAACCTGTTATAAGTGAGGAGCCAAGTCGGGCTCCTGCACTCAAACCATCTCCTGCACCAGCAGCAAAATCAACAGCACCATTCACGGTCAAGCAAACTGCAACAACATCATGGACTGCAAAGGGCAGAACTTATTACAGGTACTCTGTCATTGTGACCAACACATCGTCGAAGACTGTGAAAGACCTCAGCCTGTCCATATCTAAGCTATACGGTCCTCTGTGGGGGCTCAACAAATCCGACAATGGCTATGGATTACCAGCATGGCTCAACTCCCTCCCTGCTGGAAAGAGCCTCGAGTTTGTGTACATTCACTCTGCTTCTCCTGCAGATGTTTCGGTCTCAGGCTATACGCTTAACTGAAGAGTTCCCAAAGGTTTGTGCAGATAAATATATATAGTTACAGTCGACGAGAAAGGGGCTTTTACTTCCTTCTTCGCTCTCTGTTAGCTCGTAAACTAAGCTTCCGAGCTTTATATATATATATGTTAATAAGTAAGTATTATGTGAGGTGAAATGAGGAGAAAGGAGAGAAGGGACAATTATCAGTGTGCTCATCCTCTTTCTCCTAAACCTCTCTATGAAGTTTATAGGGCAAAGCCGTAGAGATCCTGTTGAAATGGTTGGGATGTAAGGAGCTTCTCAGCTGTTTCAAATAGGTTGTGTTTTTTTTTTTTTTTTTTGAAGTTTCTCGTCTCTCAAGCTTGTTTTGTTATAGTTTGGTGAGCAATCACTGGCTGTGGTTTTAGTTATGTGACCCTTTTGTGCTTGTTTTTATTTCCTGTAAGAGATCGTGTAGTGCTAGCGTCTGTGGATGCTATATCAGTACTTACCTTTGTACTCGTCAAACTTCGTAGTAGCAAAGTTCTGTTCAGTTTTCTGCTCTTTGGTGTTCTCCTCCTACTTTGCCTTCTGAAGTTTTAACTGTTTTTCTGGGTTCGCCTCCCACTTTCCGCTTTTCTTGTTTTACATGCCAATGAAGCACAACCCGAAATGATTTGTCTGCTTCTCATGCAGAAAAATTCTGATTCTCGTACGTAAATCATCTACCAATCATGTCATCTTAATGGAAAGTTCATAAGCTTCAAGCTTTGTCAGTATGCTGATTGTTAACACCAACATACACTTTGTAAGCAGATTGTGAAACATAATGGCATCTTATGTACCAGCATTGCGACAAGGTAACGAGCTCTGGCATACATAAATAGCAAGTTCGCTTCTGAAAGACAAACTCCAGTATCTGCTACTGCTCTGTTTTATTGAGTTATCAGTGGAAAATGTGAACTTTGTGAGGAACACGTTCTCTTCATATTCAAATTGTTTTGAGGTGCAACTGATCGAATGTCAGTTCTGAAACTGAAATTTCAGATGTATTGTACGCGCCATACAGGCTGCTAGAGCAGATACCTTCTCCTAGAGTTGGTAAAAGTTAAAGAGCAATACATGTAGTGACTAACGAAAATATTGATCGAACAGTTGGATAACAGTGATCGACAAGTGGGGTAATGACTATTGAAAATAGTTATTTAGAAAACAGTTGTTAAGGCTAAGCGCTTCCAGAAATCCACTATCTGAATACATAAATATACAGGTGAACGATCAGAACAATGTCAATGCTTATCACATACCCACCGAACTCAGCCAGTTTTCGATATTTTCAGCAAACTGCGAGTAGCCAGGCCACTTCATAATGTGAACGCTGGCGTCGGTTTCATACCCTTGTTTTCGCGCCAAGGAAAATGAAAATAACTTCCAATAGGAGCGCTTAGGAAATAGTCAATTCCATCCTAACATTAACATGGAATTCCAAATAATTGATCCTGCCAGCTACCAAGTTCATTGGCAGAGAAATTGGGAACATCAAAAAGATCTACATAAGCCCCCATCAGTAGACACAAGAATTCATGCTAGAGCATCATGCCTTACACACACCATAAAGCCTCTTGACTACATGAGATGGCAATCTCGAACAACCCATTTGGAGATCATCTTGAGCCACGTTTGGTAACCAGGGTGTTTGTGGCGTTTCTGTTGTGTTTGTGTAAAAAGAAAAGCAAAACGTGTTTGAGAACCAAGTTGTTTTTTGGTCCAAAATCAAAACCATCTAGAATTTCAACGGCATTCTCAAAACAATAAAAAGCTGTTTTAAGTCCTGTGTTTTCATTTCTCCCAAAACATCGACCCCAGCTTCGTCCTCACCTCAGATCGCCGCCCGCCGTCGCCGTGTCCCCCTAGCGCCGTCGCCGTAACGCCGTCGCCGTGTCCCCATAGCGTCGTCGTCGTAGAGAGGCCACAGAAGTGACCGCAGGAAAAACCCTAACCCTAATCTCCACTTTGTGAGCGTAAGCCGAGGGAGGCAAAAGATGACTGAGTCGAAGAGAGATACAAAAGGGAACGGAGATGGCTACGCCAACAACAACGACGGCGAAGCCGCTTCTCCTCCTCTTCATCAGAGAAGCAGCGGATTCGATGACACGAGCGATTCTAGATCTCAGGTGCAATTCTCCGTAAACCTATTCAATTTCTTGTGTTTTCCCTTAAATTGAAAAAGGATTTAAAGAATTTGTTAATTCAATAATGGGAATTTAGGGTTTGGTGTAGTTTGGATTCAATTGATATTCGAAGGCAGTGAAAGTTGGGAATTTGGATTGTTTATAGTAGTTTACTCCGATAATTTTGAAGGATATCATGGATTTCCTGGTGCCATGTATCCTTGATATTTTGAAGGAAAAGTGCTATAAATTGGTGGAAATTTGGTATTTAATCTAGGGCATTTTCTCCCTTTATTTAAAGAATATTTTAAAACTTCGATAATTCAATTGGTAGGGCCTAGGCAGTATGGTTCTAAGGTATATTTGAAGGTAGTTAAGGGTTCGTTAGGGTTTTATATGATGCGATAATTCAATTGCAACTGGAGTTTGAGGACAAAAACCACAATGGTGTTTTAAAAACACTTTAGGAGAAAAAACACAACACCATTGTGTTTTTCTAGAAAAACACAACAACAAAAACACCTTGGAAGCCAAAATGAGTTTGAATCCCAACAACCATAAGTTTCTCAATATTTTTCAAACATAGCAAATGACTCATTCATCTCCTTAAAGTAAATAATACTGGCAGATGTTACCTTCAATGTTTGAAAGAGTTTTTTGGAGAGCTCTCCGAGGCTCAGTTCGGAGCATTTAGAAGGATAATCACTTCCAAGGCTCGCTTCAAAGCATTGGTTCGAAGTGCAAAAGAAAAGCTATTTGTCCCCAGAAGCATATTACACCTTATCACTTGAAACATAACTAAAGAATGTGCTGCCCACCCCATGAAATACTTCTCTTTTGAAGACACTTCAGTCTTCAGATATGATAGGTCATAGGAAGATCTAAATTAAAAAAAGAGGGCTTTTATGATTAAATTAAAATTCTCCCATATCTTCATTCCATTTTCCCTAATCGCAATAATTTCTCTTTTTTATTTTAACTGAAATGAAAAACCAAAGCAATTATCTTATTTAATCCTATCATGTGCTTCTTTTAAGTGCCGCGAACGAACAATTCTTTCTACTAATTCAACTTGTTTTCCAGCAATTTTCTATTTAAGATGATGTCTAATTGCTTTGTGTAGTTGAATGGTGTTTATACTCGTCTCTAGTATTCAATCTTTTCTTGCTTTTGTAAAGTGGGCCTTTTTCGTTAATTTTTATCTGAACTTTCAAATAAAGCAGATGAGCTTTGTTTTTGTAATGAGAAAGAGTAACTTTAGGTCATGTGTTTTCAATATGCTTGTGTGAGTGTAAATAAAATATGTGTCTTAT
>BQKN01000496.1:349202-372909 GCA_022839385.1 Asparagus kiusianus | reverse complement strand
GGAGAATAGGTTTAATTACAACATATTAGGTGCATGAAATTGTAAGAGAAAAGTCACTACTTTTTAACCACATGTAATGGATATTAGTATGAGATACAAAAAAAAATGCATAACAAAAATTCTCTTAAAAACTCAAAACCGTGGTAGGTCAGAAAGAGACAGGTGGAGAGGTTTAATTACAACCTATTAGATGTTGGAATTGTAAGAGAAGGGTCACTGTTTTTTAATCACATGTATCAATATTAGTGTTGGGGAGAACCCCTCTATGCCGAGATCCAACCAAATCGTCGAGAAAAGATAAACCAACAACCACAATAGCACAAACACAATCAAACACCTGTTTTACGTGGTTCGGCGAGATGCCTACGTCCACGGGGCAAGGAAGGGAGAGTTTTCACTATTAGAAATCAAAGGGGATACAACTAGGGTTACAAATCTCTTACCAAAACCCTCAACAATCACTCTTGATCTCTTCCAATTGCTCCAAGAATAGAATCCCAATAACTCTCCCTCAATGGCTGCTAAAAACCCTTGCTTACTAACCCTAAAACCAAGTTTGGGTATTTATAAAAAACCCAAACGAAACGGGTCTGGAAAACAGTCCCAGTCCGAATCCGCAGCGGCGGTCGACCGGACCGGTCGACCGCCACCAATCCTGAAGCACAGTAAGTGACGTGCACGAAAGCGGTCGACCGGACCGGTCGACCGCCACACTGTCAACCTGAATCCTGAGCTAGAAATCCACTTTTGCTGCCAATTCTACAATTAGTCCACATGATATTAGCATAAAAAAATAAACAATATAATATATAAAAAAAGGTCAACAACTTGCATCCCTACCATATTTGTACCTCAGAAATAGAGGATGATATCATGAGTCCCCTCTTCCACCTTGATTGTATTTCACATGTAAAAGATTATTTAAGGTTGTTTGATCCCCCCTAAATATTGACGACGTAGTTTGATGAGATGTTTATAGAAAAGAAAAGGAAGTTACGTTATAAGAATTTAAAGAGATGAAGAATTATATGCATGATTAGTCATAAGGATACTAAAGATGATTAGCGGAGATAATGGATGAGCGAAGAGGTGTGTATTAATGATAAGTTATTAAGAATTCTAATGGAATGGTAACATGTATGTATGCTATTGTATATACATAGATATATAAAGTTGAAATTATCAAATTTAAGAGGGATAAAAAGGATATTCAAAAGTTTTAACACCCCAATCCTCTTTTATATATTATAGATTATAGATATAGATATAGATATAGATATAGATATATAGATATAGATAATAGATAAGACCCATTGTTTGCTCAACCAGTCAACCCTAATCTAAGAGATTCAAGTAAATTGAAGCGAAGTTCCGGGTCCGGATCCTGCTCACATAGACCTTCGACCCGACCCGATTAATTTCCACCGTCCCCCTCGAAATCCCATTCGTATTTCGTCGAGAGAAAAGGGCTCAATCTCAAATTTTCGGTGCGAAGCATTCACTGCTTACCCAGCAGCAGCAAAGATTGCCGCCAATCGCTCTATAAATACCATTCCCCTCCATAATTTCCCCCATTAATCCCTCAATTATCGTCCTCTCAAACTGGAAAAACCCTAGGCTCTCCCGATCCACAAAACCCTAGAACCCTAAATCCCTTGAATGCTCGATCCCTTCAACTCGACATGGGAGCGAGTCGGAAGCTTCAGACCGAGATCGATCGGGTCTTGAAGAAGGTCCACGAGGGCGTGCAGGAGTTCGACACTATTTGGGACAAGGTTTGGATCTTTGGTAAACACCTCGTAAATTGTGAATTTGTTCTCCTCTTTTGGTAATCATTTGGCATTTGAATTGGTTAGGTTTATGAAACGGACAATGCGAACCTTAAGGAGAAGTTTGAAGGGGATCTCAAGAAGGAGATCAAGAAGCTGCAGAGGTATCGGGATCAGATCAAGACGTGGCAGCAGTCGAGCGAGATAAAGGACAAAAAGGTCTTTTCATTTAGTTCTTAACTGGTTTTTTTATCCGTGTGATGCAGTAGATTACAATGTTGACGTACTCATAATCATTAATTTCAAGAAAGTTGGTAGTTTTCAATTTCATTTTAGACATAGAGTGGATAATGAAGTTTACATGTCTAATTAAGTATAAGAGTTGCAGTTCTACAACCAGCGATAGTCTTTTTATTATTACTTACTATGTTTTTCCCGTGCAATAGATGAAACTTAGTATTACAACATCAATTATATTACAATATTGTGATTTTGACAATTGTATATTGCTTTCACACTAAAAGCAATATTATAAATATAAATATGAAGAATTTTTTTAAAGAGACCCATTTTGGAAAATATTTAGCAAAAACGACGTTTTTGCTAATATTTAGCAAAATTGATCTCTTTTTAGCCAGCTCGTTTTTGCTAAATATTTAGCAAAATCGATCTCTTTTTAGCCAGCTCACAAAGGCTGGTAAAAAAAACATCGATTTTTTAAAATGTGGTATTGAAAACACAAGGGACTACTAGTCTCGTGTGTTTAGGGTTGGCTAATTAGCCACTAAATACATCGTAGTCTCACATGACTAGTGCTGGGTTTTATCTAAGAAGCATAACGGGTATTCTGTTCGCCATCAGAAATGAAATATTAACACGAGACTACTAGCTCCGTGTTAAACAGAGACTAGCGCTGAGTTTTATCGAAGAAGCATAACGGGTATTTCATTCGCCATCAGAACTGAAATATTAACATTCATCATATGCAAATTATCTATATTAGTTATAAATTAAATTTTATGTATCTTATTTCTAGTTAAATCATAGTCGAAAGACCCTCTATATCAAATTTCATCTATCAGAATTTAACCAAACCATATAATTTATCAAAATTGAAAGTAAAATTTTCTAAATATAGGGTTGTTTTCAGACTACGAGTGTAACTAAAAATTAGAGAGAAAATTATACAAAATTAGAAAATTTTACCTTAATGAAGAGTTGAAGTTCGTCGGCGTCGGAGAGGTTAGACAGTGTCAGAGTTCAACAATGCTGAAGTGAATCAAGAGAGAAATTTTGGGGAAGAGACCTGGTTTGGGTTTGGAAAGAAGGAGAGAAAGAAAATTGAGGGGGAATGAGGTGATGTGGGAGAGGATGAACGGGTGGGGCGAGAGATCGGGAGAGAGTTGAGGGAGATCTAGGGAGTGATTTGAAGGAGAGAATGGGGAGAGGGATCTGGACAGTGGCTGTGCCCTAATTTTTGGGCACTCATGGGTTTGTAAAGGCTCGACAAATACATGAGATTTCTAGTCCCGTGTATTTGCTGGGTCGATAAAACCTAGCGCTAGTTTCTGTTTAACATATGAGACTAGTAGTCCCGTATATTTTTTTAGCTGGGCATAAGTTTCTGTTTAACTCACAGGACTATTAGTCTTGTGAGATTTGTGCGGTGTATTTAGTGGCTGATTAGCCAGCCCTAAACACAAGGGACTAGTAGTCCCATGTGTTTTCAAGTCCACATTTTGGAAAATCGACGTTTTTTTGGTCAGCCTTGGTGAGCTGGTGAAAAAGAGGTCGATTTTGCTAAATGTTTAGTAAAAATATCGTTTTTGCTAAATATTTTCCAAAATGGGTCTCTTTCAAAGAATTCTTCATATAAATATTGCTAAAATAATAATAACGTCAATGAATTATTACAATAATGAAGTCTAAGTATTAAAATAATTATAACAATAAAGGAAAGAGAAAAAGAAAGTAGCTTGTGGAAAAAAATAAATAATTAATAAAGAGAAGTTCAAAGGTCAATTCTGTAAAAGTCTTGTGGAAAAATAAATAAATAATTAATAAAGAGAAGTTCAAAGGTCAATTCTGTAAAAGTTTGCCAAGTGCAATCTATGGTTTTTGTTTTAGTGTATGGTATAGATACATTCTATACTCTATAGATTATTGGTATCAATATTGTACAGAAGTACGAATAGATGTATGGGTTGTACTCTTGGATTAATGTTTTTAATCTATTTCTTTGATTAACGTCAATTTGGCACACAAATGCTTGAAAGTTTGAGCAACTGATGAATGATAATTTTATGAATTTTTCAGATTAGTCTTAGCAGCAGCAAATATAAATAACAATAATAAGGTGCTTTGTTTCTATTCAACTATGGTGTGGGTCAATTTCTCGACTAGTTGAAACAATAACTATATTGACTGTAATTTTTTTGCTACTTGAATTTGTGTTAAGCCTGTCTGACACAAAGAGTTAGCTGTTTCTTAATCATAATTTAATTGTTTCTTCCGAAGAGATGCACTCATCATTGTCCTTTTAATCTACTTAAGATGATTCTACCCCATCTTTATCCTTGATCAGGCTTCCAAGATAACCACTCTTTTTTCATCACTTTTTAGAATATGTCCACTTATCCATCTCATCATTCTCGTTTCGGTTACATTAGGTGCCTAACATTTAGAGCCACAAAATGCTGTTAACTGACTGTATATATGCATGACAAAAAATTTCCTCACAATTTCATAGGTAATCTAGTAGCCCTTCTTTACATTAGCTATCCTGCATTGGTTCAATGAACGGACATTGTTCTTAATCTCACTGTTCTTAGACTAATTGAACCTAAGTACCAAAAAATTTGTCCACCTCTATGTGTTGCTTGGATACCAATGTAAATTATACCTTCATTATAAGAACGTTCATTGTGGTTGTTTCTCCTATATTATGTTTGAAATTCCAGTTAATTCATTCATTTAACTCTGGCATGATTCCGTGTTTTCTTGCACTAATTCCTACGTAGTTCTGTTGATGAATTAATTAGTTTCAGTTTAGTACCTTGTTTGTTTTCTCTAGGATCTCTTTTTGGTTATTGTGCTTTATCATCATCTTGAATGTAGTTTACCTCTGTGTGTGTGTAGTTTGCAATATAAGATTTATAGAATAAAACATGTAACCCATGTTATGTGTTACATTTTATTCTGTTTTACAGTATCCACAGGTGAGACATTATCATTATTTTCAATATAGACAATGAATTATAACCTCTAACAATGAATCCATGATAAGTTGCTGGTTCTCTTGTCCGCACTTTAGAGAATTATTGTGATTCACACCATTTTTTGTGTCTATAAGTCAAAGTTTCTTTTACAATTGCATGGAATATTGTCTTACACTATAAAGAAGGTAAAACCTTCAACTCATGTTTTAAATTTGTATATAAGCACACCCATGTTTTAAAGTAATAAATGGTTGCACTGGGTGCTTCTGACTGCTAGATCAACACCCAGGTGTTCAGTCCTTTTGCGATTTCTTCCTTAATTGGTGCTAAAAACTATGAAAATACAGAAAAGTAGAAGAATACGGAATTGAGAAAAATTACAGAAAAATCTGAGACAATAAAATTTAGTTCAATAGGAAAACATAGATTTCTTATCTATTATTTAGACAAATGGCCTTCTCATGATGTACAGTTAGAACATGAAATAGTTGAGATACATAGATAAACTTAATAAATGATATTGATTGGTCAAGAAGATGCATTTCTTGTACATATTCCGCTCTGCATTATCATATCCATAATAGGAAGAGGCTTATATATGCGGGCCATATTTTTTCATGCATTTGCAAATGAACCCATAGATATGCTATGATAAACTATGACATTATCATATTCTCAAGTAGCACAATTTCTGTCCTTAATCGGTGCATTCTTGATGATGATCTGCTTTATTTTTTTCTTTTTTACTGCTTTGGTAGCTCTGAATCACTTGTGTTGTAATTATCCATGGACTTAGGCTCTATCTCTTGGATGATTGAGATTTGATGTCTGGACAAACTATGTCTTCGACTTTTATGCTTGATTTGCATTTCATCATGGAAATCCTTTGTATAACTTTGCTTGACCATCCTCTTCAAAATTGCATCACATGCTTGTTCCTTTGTTTTTTTCTTTTGAATATTCGTATCCTCTTTCATTCTGACAAGATACTTCACATCTATTTAGCCTCAGCTCATCATGTGTTCACATGTTTGTACTGAACTGCTCTTTCATTCTGACAAGATACTTCACATCTATTTAGCCTCAGCTCATCATATGTTCACAAGTTTGTACTGAACTGATTTCAATTTGATGGTTCCAGATAGAATCCAAATTCCTAACCGGTGGTATTTCACTATTTCTCAACATTTATTGGAATAATATTAGTACTAAACCAACTAAAATGGGATGATACTTCCACATCATCGGCACCCTTCTTTGTAAATCTTCATGTCTTAATCAAAGTGTGAAATACCTAAATTAATAATCAATTACAATGTTTTTTAAATAAAATACTTAACAAAAAATAGCATCCAAACAAAGTTAATGCACACTCAAAAGTTTCCTGGTTTCAGAAACAAATTGATTTTTATTTTGAGTAGTCTCATTTACACTATGAAAGTACAAGTAAAATATTCACTAGTCGTAATTAAAACCTGAATATGTTGCAAGTTTCATCATCCTCATTTATGAAAATTGAGTGAAACTGAAAGTAAACAATAAGTATCATAATTTCATCAAAATTGAAATTATGAATAATTTAAAATGCATGAGTATCTGAAACAAATCCATAAATGGTTGAAACCAGCAAAGAAGGCCTCAACGATGGTCATCAACAGAGCATCAGAACAACATCTATCATGCTAGTTTTAGGTGCAGATACTGATTCTCCAAATAACTTACAGATTTGGATTTTGATGTATTGAACCAGAGAGAGGGGCAGAGGTGAAGAGGCATCAAGAGAAGGAGAGGCATCAATTGAGCTCTACCTTACTCTAAATCCGGGGTTTTTAATTCCTTGTATCAATTGGGCAGTGGGTTCGACTCTTTTTAATCAACCAAGAGGTTCACTTAAGTGGGCTGCATATTTTGACATGGAGGAGCCTGCTTTGGCTGTCCTTATCCCTAATTAGGGGAACCTGGGGCCCATTTAGTGGCCTGGGGACACTTGGTGTTGAAGGCTGCCTAGGCAGGTGGCCGACCTACTTTCCAAACACTGGCTAAATTTAATTGTAACTTAAGGGGTATGCCTTGGTTCAGATCCTCGTTAAAGGCTTCTTCTAAAACTATTCCTTTGATACACCTTTATCATGGTTATATCAGTTGGTCCAGATAGTCGAAGCGACAAAATAAGGTACTTTCTTCTTGATGAAATGAAGGCCTATTATTGTTTGCATTAAAAAAATTTTTTGGACCCAACTTTCATGGATAGTTAAGTTTGCTTTCGTTGTCTTATTAACTGTGTTAATTGGTAAGGCTTAAACTGATGCAGCTTACCCATTGTTCCCAACAAGTACGCGTTTTTGTGATTCTTATTTTGACAATCAACTGTTGATATATGTTGACATAGGTTGGTACCTCTTGTGAACAGGCTCTCATGGATGCCCGAAAGCTTATTGAGCGTGAAATGGAAAGATTTAAAGTCTGTGAGAAGGAGACAAAAACGAAAGCCTTTTCCAAAGAAGGACTTGGCCAACAACCCAAGACTGTAAGAATTTTGTATTTCTCTTCCTGTACGCTTTACTATGTGATTTATTTGATTTTGATGTTCATACATTTTAAAGTTGAAACTAGTAAGTAAAAGATTCAATTAACACTTGGCTGTGAAATATATCATGTAAAAGGTAATTATTATCTTGGGCACGTCAAACGAAATTTGCCCCAGGCTCTGTTAGCTGTAATTCAATTACAATTGGTTTTGTGACATTGATGATTATTGCTGATTTGCTATAGTTCATACACCAGGCTTAATACATTAAGTACAATATACTTGCGTCTTGCCTTGTATTGGTCTGAGACTCAGATGATGTACAGTGTATGAATAGGTACATTCGAATCTACAAGTCTGTAATCTGGTATACTATCTTAAACTATGGTACATTGGAATATTCATGAAGTAAATAGAAGTTCCCTTTAGATTCTTCTTCCTGCTGCTGTATCTTCAGTTTTTCCTTTTTTCTTCTTCTCTCTTTCAGTTAGAATACACAAATATTTTAATAAGCTTTGGTGTTATACTTTTGACTGCTTGATTCCGCTCTGCTACATTGATTCCACTTTGCTACATCTGAGAAGTTTTGAAATTTGGCCGATTTAGGTATATAGGAGTTTGAGTTCCATGATATCTTTAAGTTTATAGAAGCAAGGATCAAGAATTTGCAATTTCAATTCGCTTTATTTGGTCACAATGCTAAAATATATTGGGTTTAGATTCCTGCACTTGGTTAAATTCAATATAAGCATATTTTATAAATTCTATAGACTAAACATATAAAAAAGTAAATAATATATGGATTTGGGTTCATAAATTCTTTCTATCGTGTTCATAAAAAACCCTTAAACTTGAGAACAGGTCAAACGAGTTTGGGTATTTATCACTAAACCCAAACCCGATAACAAAAAACAGATCTTAAAAAAAATACCATATCGGCTGATTTTCAAAGCTAAAAAATAGGCCGATATGCCCGATATAACCCTGATATTTTCGATTTGGCCCTGAAAACCGACATACGAGTTGAAAACGTCTATGTCGTGTCGGTCAAGCCCTCAAACCGATATGTTGGCCGACATGTCGGACATGTCGGCCGACATTTAAAACCTTGGTTGGATGTAATTAGGAATGGAGTCTAGGTTGTTGCCAACATGATCCTCACGCTAGATTCCCTTAAGTTGGATTTTACTTGTTGTGAGAGTGGCATCCACTTCTACATTTTTATCGGGAAAGTGGTGAATTCCAATTCAAATGGATATATTTCTCAATTTCATATATTAAGCTAAAACAAGGAATTGTTTTTCTTCACTACAAACTTTATTAGTTCGTGTTAAAATCCTTCTTTTTATCGAAGCTATTCTTAATGTAACAGATCCTGTGAGTATCATCTGATAGGCTTGTACGTTTACTACGTATTAGCAGTGTTATCGAGGCGCAAGGCGCAATGCGGGGCGTAAAGGTTCCTTACGCGCACCATGCGCAAGGCGCACAACGAGGCGTGCGCCTCACTAATTGAGGCGCATAACTCAAACTAATATTTGCCAACATCATAAGGCAAAAACATATAAACAACATATTAGTTACCTACATCCAAAATTATGAGAATATCAACTTAAATCATCAAATTATGCTAATTGAATTTTTAAAGTAACAAAAAAGATACAAGAAACATGTATTTAAATCATCAAATTAAGTGATTAACAATTATGAGCATATGTTTATAAATTATCACATAAAAAGACTAAGAAATATAATTAACAAACATGACTGTTCATAATTTTCTAGTTAGTATTCTTAATTGATATTTGCTACTTAGCATGAAAAGATGAAGAATGAATGTAACAATTACATATTTACATGTTCATAATTTGCTAGTTAGCATGCTAATTAGAGAAGGAAGTTACAATTAGCAAACAAGTATACTTAATTACTAATTATTGTTTCCTTTTTATAGGTTAAACATGAAAAGATGAAAATAGATTAGCAACTAGTAAGAAAGAGTATATTACATGATATAAATATGTAATTATGTAAATTATTTTAAAAAATATAAGAAAGAGTATGTTACATAATGTAGGCGCGAGGCGCACGTGAGGCGAACGCGAGGCGCGAGCGAGGCGCACGTGAGGCGCGCGCCTCGCTGCGTGCAGCGCCCCGCCTCGCGTGCGGGGCACATTTCCCCAGGCCGAAGCGCCCCGCGCCCGGGCGCGCCTCGGGCGCGCACCTCAATAAGCCTGCGTATTAGCATATTGGCACATGCATTGAGTGATATCCACCTTTACATTTTTATAACTTTTTTATCAGGTAAGTGGTAACTTTTAATTCACATGAAATTGAAATTTCTCAATTTCATTCGTTGCACTAAAATAAGGATTTGTAGTGTTCTTAACTAGAAAGTTCATTGGTCAGTTATTCTTTATGTAACTTATTCTGAGTATCATCTTACAGGCCTGCACATTTACTGGGTTCTAGCATATTAATATTGCCACGTGCATATGCAGATGCAAGAAACATTAGCTTGCTATTTAAGCAGCTTTCTATTGTGCAATTTTAAATTTTTATGATGAGATAATTATCTTATGTAATTTTAGTTATAAATTCATTGTAAAAATGTTTTCTAACAAGTAATTAAATTATTAACTGTTTTTATGACAGAATTTTGAGGATTTCATTTAACCTATGAAAATCGGGCGTTACAATTTTACCATGGCCCTTATTTGGATAATGTCACATTCATTCCAAGTTCGACTAATTGTTGCTGCTATATACCATTCAAATTTGATTTCTTGAAAAAAAAACATATATAATAAAAATATGATCATAAGTATGTGTATCATATTACCTATCTAGTTTATAATTATAACTAAATGTTTTATGTAAATTCATTCGTTAATAATTTTTATCATATCCAATTACCAACAACGGGTTTTCAGTAAATCACTAAAATATTACAATATGTATATGTTTAATCTTAATCTGGAAGAATTTTATTTACAAAAATATTTAAATATAAAAATTATTTCTTCTTAGATGATAAGCTTCTTTAGAGGAATTATACTAACATCTAAATGAGAGAAAGGTGAAGTGGAAAGAGAAGAGTGTGAATAAGATAAAGAGAGATATAATAGAGAGTGGAACGAAGTCCATTGTACTTGAGATGAAATTACCATTTTACCCGCCATCATTTCTACATGATGTCCTCTTTGCTTTGGTTCTTTCCTTACTCCAACTTCTTTTCTTATAGATTAGTATAATGCAATATAATGTAATGTGTTGTTAGCAATATTTGTATAAATTTGAGACTTGAGAATGAAGTTGTTGCAACATGAGAATCTCACATTCCATTTACTAAACATCAACTGAATGTACTGCTACTTTTCTCATGCTAATATAAAAAATGATAAGGATTTTTTTTTGTTGGAAAAAAAATTATATCTCCTGTTTAAATGGAAAGTTTGTTTTAAACTGATCATGTCCAAATTTTTATCTTAGATTTAAATGATCAAAATATATTTTATACTTTTAATTCAATATTTTATTTTCTTTTAAATGACGAAAATGTATATAATTTTCTAATTAGCTAAAAATATGTAATTTTTTTTTGGGAGAGCTTGTAATTTTTTATACTTTTAATTCTATATTTTCTTTTCTTTTAAATGACGAAAATGTATATATTTTAATGTATATAGTTTTCTTGCAAAAAGATGTTATTTATTTAGTTTTTTTAACTCCATGGAGAATCAACTGCCAGAGCTATTTTTCCTTTGAAATTTTGGTTGGTTAGGGAGGGAGGTAGGAAATCACAAATCTATAGTTTGAACTGAGAAATGAAGGAATGTCTTTCTTCCAATTTTCCCCCCCTTCATATCCCTTATTTGTTTTGAACAGGTACCATAGGTACAGACGATTTTTTGGATTCTCCTTTGACTAACATTTATGATTAAGTTACTTTCCACTTAAGGTCGAAGTCCTACGATCTGAGCTGATTTTGCCAGTAATATAATTTTCTACCATGTACTCGCCCCAAGTTGAACTTTTAAATACTCTTGCCAAAGTCATTAATCCTATTATTTACGGCTGTCTGACAGGACCCAAAAGAGAAAGCTAAATCTGAAACAAGGGACTGGTTGAACAATGTGGTAAGAAAATACTGATCTTTCTTTAAAGAATATACTTATCTTTCTTGTTTCCATTGACATTCTTTTGCTTGTTGATTCCCAGTTGTATTATGTTTAAGAAATATCTGTATTATATGCTCTACTCATGCATTGATCCTTCATTTATTTTTCTGAAAACATACTAATTCCCTGTGGATAAGGTCTTTAAGATGTTACTATCTGTATATGTATATGGTAATAGTATCATGCTTAGTGTTAAATGCTTCAGTTAATTAGCTTACTATCTTATATGTATATGCTAACATTATCATGCTTAGTGTTCATTGCTTCAGTTAATCAGCAAGGATACTCTAGTGATCAGCTGTGGTGCCATCTTAAGTATCATTATTTGCACTCTCTTCAATATGCATCACACCTTCTGTTCCATATAGTAATCACTTCTCGATGATGCATCACACCTTCTGTTCCATATAGTAATAACTTCTCGATGTTAATGGATAAAATTTGGAGTGCATAATTTGGGACTGTTTAACCACCAGAATTGTCGAGTTATGAATATATCTCTGTAAGTAAGTACTTACGTGCAAACACAAACTATATACATGTCATGGAGACATATAGACACACACACAAATGTACACATGCATATGCATATTATAAGCACACAAATAGTGGGCCATCTGACAATATGTGGTGGAGAAGTTCTATCTTTTAGGTAAGGGAATTAGTCTGACCCATTAATTAAGTATGTATGTGCGTAAATATGGTATCTCATTCATAATAAACTGCAATTCAAGAATGAGAGGTTGAGAAGTTTCTGACCCATGCACTAGTTGATTTCTTTCTGGCCGAACTAACATAGTTCGTAGAACCAACTAATGAAGGTAAAAGAAATTTTGAATCCATTTGGTATCTCATTCTTAGACGAACTTTTGTGTAGTGAATAAGGTGAACGATGTGGAATATCACTGGATTAAGCCTTAACTGATCTAACCCAGTATTATCTCTGGATGAATTCTTCATAACATGTCTTTTTTTCTTTAAATATGCATAAACTGCTTCAAGGTTACAGAGAAATAACATTTTAGATATAGAAAAAATTGAGAAACATTTATTGCATGGTTATTGGCAAATTACCTTTGATTGTACTGAACAATGCAGACAGCTCTATGTTCTTGGTATCAGTTGTGTAATTTGGTATTGTTTGTCTTCTTGATTTGTTCTCTGCCTGTTAGGTGAATATAATTCTCTATAGCTCATCATATGTCTTTTACTTGACACTTCCTTTTTGTAGCAGATGTCCAAAGCATGTTGCTTGGTTGAACAAACTATAACATGTGAATGAAAATACTAGGTCTACCTAGCACCCAACCAGCCTTTTAAGTTTTAAGGCACTGCCTTAATTTTTATCATAGCCTTGTGGCCAGAATTTTGATGCCAAGTAGCTGTTGTAAAATCTCAGTCGATTCTTTCTCAATTTACAAATTTCAGTTGTGCTTCATGATTGGTTCATTTTTATGGGTGTGCTGATGACGTGGGTAGACCGCGGAGCTCTTGATCTGTATGAATCTTCAACTTCGCACTAGTTAATGTAAAGGTTGTGGACCTTTATTTTTGTGGCTCTCGTAGTATTTTAATATATTATTAAATTCTAAGATTGTGCTTCGATACTTGAGAGCATATGCACATTGCACAATACTGGTGAATTTAAAAAGTTGAATAATTTGCAAATAGATACGAGAAGAATGGACCCATGTGCATTTTTAGTGTGATTTTTAACTTTCTTCAAGAAATTTTCAAATGTAAAGATTAGGGCTCCAATCAGGAACTATGATTTCTACCTACTATATGTTGAGCCACACTACATATATTTCTTATACTAAGATTGTTTTTTTAATACACACATTTGACAATGTCTAATGCTACCTACATCCTTGTGATGGACTATTTGCTTACCAGTAACCAATTTACTGACTCTTCCTCAAGTACGAACTTTTAAATCTTTCTGTATTATTTTTCCTGAGCACCATATTTGTGACTATGATCAAGTCAGTTCATGGACTCTACAAATTAATCTGCATTGGAAGATGTCAATGTGCAGATGTGGCCCTCTTAAGTTCCCAGAAGCATGCCCATTGTGATACAACGGCCACTGTATTGTAATCCTTTTGTACCCATAGTTGGAATTTGGCCAACATTGATTTGGTATGGAGTATCAACATGTTCCAAGCTCTTACCATCAAAATCAGGCTATGTGGTCATACAAGTCAGTCTCTTTGAGAGATTTGAGATAAATATAATTCTTGTACCAGTTGTCAACTTGGCTCCAATTTGGTCCCATAGCTATGGATAAGAGACTCTTTTTATAAATTCAAAGATTAGTTGGCAGGTAGCAAATTTACTTTACTGATCATGCAGCTTAAACCTGCACAACCACGAAGAAACTCTGCAAAATTCTTATAGACTAAGAAAATTGTAGAAGGGAAGATTTATATAGTTTCTTCAGGGAAGTTGGTTCACCTCAAAAGCAAAAGGTAAAGTAGAATACATGCCCAGAACTTACAATTAGGAGATATATAGCTTTATTCTCAGCTGCAGTTATTTATGTGAGAGTAACAGTTTTTGGCTTGTTGAGCAACTCACTTACCAGCTTGGATAAGGACACAAATTTGGATAAAGATTTAAATTGTGTTTGGCGAAAACTTGTACAAGGTTGGATTATATTTTTTTAGTTTTAAAAAGAGGCCCTTATCTAGGTTATCTTTGGACCTGCCACTGCCTTGGTTCAATCCTAACCCAGTTAAGGCCTTAACTGGATTAGTGTAAAGTTGCCAAACACATCCATAGTGTCAGTTCTGAAGTTCATATAACTCCTGTATTATGTCATCATCAGTCACAAAGGGTATAAGTTCATAATCTTTAGTGAACATATAACAAAGTAACATGAAATAAAGGACTTTCTTGGATTTTTTTGAAATTTATTTGTATTGCTTAGAGCATGATTGTTGTTGGTATGAATCCCTTTGATACAGTGGATAATTGGAGTGCTATCTTTGCTGGAATCAATTCCTTGTCTGTTTGTAAACTGTAAATGTTTCAACCTGTATTAGGCCGACCTATGTGCTGATTTCTGATTTTATTTACTGTTTTCTATACATTTGGTGCATTAGTTGTAACTCTTCTCAATCTTCTTAAGGTTGGAGATTTGGAAAGTCAAATCGATAATTTTGAAGCAGAGCTTGAAGGGATATCTGGAAAGAAGGGGAAAACAAGGAATCCTCAGCTGGTATGGTTAGAAAGCAGTCTTTAGCAGTTACTATAACAATTCTTGATTTTCTATCATGTATACTACTGCTATTGTTTCACATTTTTGTTTTTTTTTTGTATATTCCAATTTCCTTCCAAATCTTTGATAGACACGTTTAGAGGCATCTATTGGCCGCCACAAAGCTCACGTACTGAAGCTCGAGTTGATCTTAAGACTATTGGATAATGACGAGTTGAGTCCTGATCAGGTCAATGACCTTAAATATTATTTGGATGATTACATCGAATGCAATCAGGTAGGAATCTATTTAAGAATCTGTGTGCACCAGAGCTAGTGGATATCTAGTACGTGCTCTAACTTCAAACGTCTGCATCCTAATCTATTGAAGGTGGATTTTGAACGATTTAGCAACATTGATGAGCTGTACGTCTCTTTACCGCTAGACAAGGTGGAAGCTCTTGAAGATATGGTGACAGTGACGCTTGGCAGCTCTGGTCTTGTGAAGGTACCAAATTTAACTTTTTAGATGTTCTTTTTGTCTTTCCTTCTGTATTTGTACATGTGAATTCTTCTATAGATCTCGTGAAGTGGTAATTTTCTTCATCAGGCTGCTCTCTTGTCGGCCCCTCAGCAGAGCGCTGATCAAGATCAAAGTGATGAAACAGCTTCTCTGGACAGCAATGCTGATACCATTTCTAAAACTTCACCTGCTAAGACTGTGGCTGCAGGACCTTTGGTGTCATCATCTGCTTCACCCAGTCTTGTTTCTGGTACACTAGAAGTACCTATTTCAGCTGCCACATCCAGTTCGGCTGTCCATACATTGCTTGATGGGCCCGGACCTGCAGCTGCACTTGCTGGTACAGCTGCCGTTCGAGGTGTCACAGGGGAGTCAGCTGCTTTCTTGTCTTCATCACTTGGGAATTCTTCTGATTCAGTCAAGGAGGCAGATAATAATGTCATCTCTGACTCTGGATCTTCTGCAACCACCCCTGAGACTGGACTAGAGAAAGTTGTTAGCAGAGGAACATCCTATCAAGAATCCATCGGTGCTTCCATGAGTTTAAATTCTGTCAGTGGTGTTGCTAGCAGTGGAGCTCTTGGTTCATTTTCTGTAGTATCTGATTTGTCTAAGAGAAATATTTCCAGCATTAATGAAAGAAGAGAGGTAGATAGTATTCCTCTGACTCTGGCTGCCCAGCTAAGTAACAGAATGCAGTCACAGCAGATTTCAAAATTTAATGCTGATACACTTTCAAACGACAATGTCGGTGAGGGCGCTGGTATTGGTGGAAGATCCTTTTCACATTCAATAGCTACCTCACAGTGGACACCTCAGAGTGCGGCTTCATTTCAGAACCCAGCTGAAGTATTCTCGGCTTTACTAATACTTTTGTGGCTAATTTTGGATTTTCTACCTCTGAAAAACTAATAAATTTTTTAACTGCATTTACTATTATGAGTTATCAAATTTGCACATTTTTAGTGATATAATCTTTTCTTTTGTTTATGATTTTTTTTGTACGCACACTTGTGTTTTAATGGGGGGATTGTCAGTTATTCCATCATGAAAATTTTCTTTTTTCTTGATGCAAAAAGTTACCCTTATGTCTTATGAGTAGTATTCTTTTACACTATGTAGGAAACGGGAAGTTGGTTATTATGAGTGGGATCTTTGGTTAAATGCTATATTTAATACAACTGTCTAAATCAAAATTCATTACTTTCTATCAAGATGAACACGTTGCGCCTACATAATTTACACAGTCTGTCTTTCGTTTTCCCCTCTTATTTCTTTTTTGCATGTTCAGATTCGTGGAAGACCTGAGATTGCACCTGACCAGAGGGAAAAGTATCTGCAACGACTGCAACAAGTACAACAACAAGGTCATGGTGCTCTTCTCAGTGTCCCTCATCTGCCAGGGGCAAATCACAAACAGTTCCCTATGCAACATGAAAATTCAATCTTGCAACAGGTCTTTTCTCCTTTGCATAGCTCTCGATTTCAGTTAGTATGTTTTCGAACTTCCCTTTCCCATTCTGTAACATGTATAGAGATGACAGTTTGACTTTGTAACATATAGAGGTTCTTAGTTGCTACTTAGGAAAAGAATTATGTTCTTTTTCGTCTGCATCCTTTCTTCCCCTTGTCATGAGAATATAGTAGTTAGATTTGGTGCTACAGTGGTTATTGAAAAATAATGTTATGCCCTTATATAGACATGCCTAGTTTCATGGAAATATACCCCAAGGAATATCATTAGCCTCCATTAATCCAAGAAAGATATCATAAAATAAATAGAGGTGTCTATATACCGAGTGAGAACAGATCAGGGATGCATGCCAGCCAGGATGCTTTCATTTTCTTGTCTTTAAGGGAAGGACATTACTTTCTGCTGCTGCTGCATCAGCATCTCCTTACTATTTATTAATATTTTACCTCATTGCCCTTTTTAGCTCATTTTGCTTGGTCATCATTTATTTGTTAGGAGAAGAATCAAGTGAAGTATTGGACCCAGGAACTTGTGTAATACTTGTGTTGTCTGTACCCCTACCCATGGGTGATTTTTAGCAGATTAATTTCAAGTATCCTGCAAATATTTTATTTTGGATTTTGGTCGCACATTTCCCTTCAAATCATGTAACCTTCCAATTCCCGTGGATTTATGACTGTTGTTTCTTGATTATGACTTTTACATTTTTGGTTACTTACATCGGTAAACTATCGATTTGTACAGGCTAATGCATCATTGTCCAAATTACCTTTGTTTCCTGTGGTCTTTTGTTTATCATATAACCTGATATAGTTAAATTCTTTTACACCACTTTGTCTATACACGACATTTATACCATGTTGTCACTGTTTATGCACGATGGGATATCTTCTTATCAGTCTGCCTATGAGGGTGTTTGGGGTGGCTTATTTTTTGGTCAAACTAGCTTTTGAGCTAGCTTTTTCGTTTCCACCTTTTTTGGTAAAATACAAGATAAATTAGCTTATAAGTCACATTTTAAAAAGCTAGTATACACTAGCTGATATACCCTAGCTTATGAAAAACTAACTTATAAGCTCACCTAAATACGCTAAGTTTGACCAAGCAAACTACTATACAACCGAAACAATTTTTGTAATATTTTTATCATAAAAGCCAAAAGCCACTTATAGCTAGCATACCTTCTAAGCTTCAAAATAAGCCTTCCAAACACCCTCTATGCGCTCGATACTCCAAGAGTGTATTGTTTCTCCCAAGCATTAATTGGCATTGATATTAGTACATATGCTAGTTATCGGTATCGTGCTTGATATCCTTTTGTACTGGGTTACTACACGGAAGATACCCACACCTCGTGGGTTAACTTGCATGGCTGCATATTGTGCTGCTTTAGTATCTGAACTGACAAGTTAGATCTATTTGCTCTTTTTAATAACTGTTTTAACATTATGCCCAAAAGTTTTTGAGCCCAAGTACTTATTTTTTTAAAACTGCAGTTCAATTCTCAAGGCACATCTTTGCCACCTCAATTGGGGCTGGGGCTTAATCTTCAGTCCTCGGGTGCTAGTTCTGTTGCATCCACACCGCTACAAAGCCCCATCCATCACTTACCCTCTCAAATTCCACTTATCTCAACTGGACCAAAAGATGTAGGTAAGAGAGTTTGTACTCCATCAACAATTATAGTTGCATCTGTCTTTCAGTTACTTATGCAAATATTTAAATAAGATATAGGCCATTCCAAGGGAGAGCAGCAGCAGCAGAACTTAAGTGATGATATGAAGATGGAATCTGCTCAAGTTTCAGGTCTTAGCAATAAAAGCGATGATAATTTGAAGACACCACTCACGGTAACCAGATAATTTCAGTTTTCTTTACTTTCAATTTCTTGCGACTTCTTTTCCAAATTTGGTACTCTTTTCCAGAATTGATAGTTTGGTGGATAGCTTTGAGATAACTCTATTGGACCTTTAGCATTAAGAGATTCTATAGTAGGACTTTACCTTTGCCTGTCAATGTTGTGAGCAAATGGAAAATCATTGCTGCCAAACAATGTATTTTTTAGCGCAAGCGTTAATTTTATGCTTTCTTGTAAGTACTCTCAATTCTTCTAGGTTTGTGTTAGGTTTATGTTCTACAATTTAATTTCTACCTCAATCAAAATATATTAGGATAATAAGGAAACTTACTACAGAATGTGTATGATACAAAAAGAATTGGTCTCCATTTGAATCAAACAAGCATAATGTATTACTAAGCCGCTGCCATTTCCAGTAGAGATGTATGGAGGAAGAAAGAAACATAAAATGTTTGGGTTTGCCACATTTTTACATGGAGTTTTGTAAATGATGTTGCAGATATAAAAGAGGAGATATAATAATAGTACTGATTTTCTTTATTTTTAGGTCTTTTAATTTGTTAATTTTATTTATAATAAAACAAGAAAAACACTTGAGGCCCTATGTGCCAGGAGACGAGGCTTATTTCCTGGCAATGTTAGTGAGTGCTAGAGGCACTAGGCGCCTAGACTAGGTCTAGGCATATTCCTTTTCCTTTTTGTTTTGTTTATGTTTATGTTTATGTTTAACTGGAGGTGGAGTCGATTTTGCTGAAGATTGGAGGAGTTGTTTGGAGTTGGTGGAGAAGGCCGGTGAGGTAGGAAGGCGTGAAGGCGGCAATGGAGGAAATCACGACCTAAGCTTTGGAGTCTGCATAATGGCTCGTACTCTCTAAGTGCTGCCATGATCTAGGTAGCCTGAGTGCCGCCTAGCCTAGGCAACAGCCTAGACCGCTTTTTAAACCTATGCTTCCTAGGTTTGCCTAGCACCTTCTTCAAGATTAGGTTTACTTTTGTTATTTTCATATGACATATTCTAAGCAAGAGTAGTGTTATAAGATATCCTGCCTTTGTCACTGTCAATTCATTTTGGTATTATTGTTTGGCAGTCTTTTGGCTTTATAGATAAATCTTTATAGTTCTCTTTTGTTTTTTTGTTTTTTTGTTTTTTTGTATGGTTTTTCTTGATTAAACTTGACACATCACAGTCACATTGTTTGTTTTTAACCTTGTAGCATGGAGGAGTAACTTCACAATTGTGTCTCTTGGATTCAAAGTGTTAAATCTAGAATATGACTCAAGATTTGAATCGGCGATTCAGCTTGCTGATGTATGGATTCCAAGGAATGCTTAATAATCTTTGCTAAATGGTCTCACTTCTCTTATAGTCATATAACTGTACATCTTCATCAGAGATGCCTACCGAAATTTTATCAGTTTTCTTCTTGTTGGCATCCTATTCTGTTATGATGTGATCTATACCATAGTGGTTTCATTTCCAACTAGCGAACAGTTAAAAAGGCTTTTATACTGGATTTATTACTTGAGACTATGTAGATGATTTCTTTTTCCTTTTGCCAGGTAATGGGAACAATCGGTGAAGGCAGCCAATTACCTAGAGAAAGTGATCTCTCGCCTGGGCAGCCATTGCTACCAAGTCAGTCTTCTTCTGGTGTCGGTGTGATTGGTCGAAGAAGTGTTTCAGACCTTGGCGCCGTTGGTGAGAACCTTGGTGGTTCGTCTGGTAATTCTGGTGGTATGAGTGATCAGTTCCATACTTTGCAATTATTGGAAGCTGCACTTCATCGACTTCCTCAGCCCAAAGATTCTGAACGTGTAAAAAGATATGTTCCTGTATGTATAATTCAATTCTCAATGATTTACAGTTTTTATGGATATTTTAGAGGAATGCTCAGTAGTGCATGAATGCTAAGTATTCTTTTCCATTTCCCAGAAACACCCTGCCGTAACTCCTTCGAGCTTCCCTCAAACTCAGGCAGATATTATTAGAAATCCTGCTCTCTGGAAAAGATTGGGTGCTGATCCATTAGGCATTGATACCTTGTTCTTTGCGTTTTACTATCAGCAGGTATTCTTGTTGGCCCTGATTGGTCGTTTTTCCATGCATGCTATGTATATTTATGTTGAATGTAATGTTGCAGAACACTTACCAGCAATATTTAGCTGCAAGAGAGCTGAAAACTCAGGCATGGAGATTTCACAGACAATATAACACATGGTTCCAACGGCATGAGGAGCCAGATTTTGCAACTGATGATTATGAAAAAGGATCATATGTGTACTTTGATTTTCATGTGGACACTGCATGGTATGCTCGACTATCAAAATTATTCAAATTACAATCTGTGCATATTATATGACTCTTATAGTATATCACTTTTGTTAGAGGTTTTTCCATTCTTTTTTGTCCTATGTTGATTCTGCCTCTTGAGTATTGTTTTGCTTACTTCTCTAGTCACTAGGTCTCTTAATGTTTTTTGACTATTTAACCTGGATAGTGTATATGACCTGAATCCTATCTGTATTAAATTGGCTTTGATCTCCTGTAGATCTACTCTAATGAAAACCTCTTGTGGGCGATTGGATTGGTCTTTTGATCTGTTATAGATATGGAGGAGCGTCCAGGTTAATGCGATTGTGTTCAGGCTAATGCGATTAACTCTCCCACTTGTATTCATACATACAAACCCAATCCAGCTAAATTTTCATGTCTACCCAACACAATTTTTTGATCTTCATTAGACAATCACAAAATCTTGAAGTCCAATTGATTGTGCTATCTTTTGAAGAAACCTAAAATATGTTTAGTAGTAAAGTTATTTGTATTATAGGTACTCGGTAGTCATATTCAATTGTTGGAGTGACGAGTAACATGTGTTTGACATGCATTTGCACTTTATATAAAAAGGGATACGACAAGTTTCGCTTTTAATATTCAATTACTATTATATTCTTTCTGGTTAAAATTGGGTTGATAATATCAGTATAGTATGTATATGTCAAGAAAAATGTGTATCCTTCGTGCCAAGGAAAAAATTATTGCTCAGTGATAACGTGGCCACTTTTCATCTGCGCATTTAAAGTTGTCCATTTGGAAATGGTCTCCATTTGATTACCTAACCACTAGATGAGTGGATGAGAATTGGTCACATTACTATTGGGGAACAAATTTGGTTGTTGGTACTAAGGATACCCATATTTCTCATGTGTGTGTATATACTATATATATGTACACACACACACACTCTCTTATGGGGAATATGGTGCGGTACACTATCTCTTAGAAAGTTTCCTTGTCCCTTGCCGGTCCCGTTCCCATGCAACATAGTTGATCAGTCTTTACTGTTGCTATGACAGCATATATGTGCTTATCTTCCCTGTTTTGGTTAAAACAGATGGTTAAATTGGAGATGTACATTAGAGTTTTATATTGCTTGTAAAATAGTCATGAATTGACGACAAACTTTATATGGAAGGCTAGAAGAAAAACACTGATTTAGGGTTAGAATATTAGACAGGTATTGAATGACATATTCAGAAATTATAGCATAGATGAAATTAAGAAATAACATATCCGGAAAATAAGAAGTGTAAATGAAAATGCTTAGATGAATGAGTAGCCTGTAGCAATACGCAAAGAAGCAGCATAAGAAATGAGTGTGTCCATATGAAGGTAGATGTTACTTTCACTGAAAATGAAATGAGGAAGAATCAGGTGAAATTGGTTCAGGCTTTAACCAATACCGCGTGGACGTTAGTGTGAAAGTTAGAAATAGTGATAGGATAATAGACCTGAATGAACTTGGACGGAGGCATTTAAGTAGGATATAATAACAGTTAATTAACCGAAAAGATGGTCCTACTCAAAACTGAAATAAAGAGAATTAACCATGTAACAGGCTGTAAGCTTGATATAAAAAGCTATGATTTTTAGCAAAAGGAAGCATCACCTCCAATTCTAGTACACGTATTGTTTCAACTTTCTAATCGTTGTTTTATTGAATTTACTCATTTTTCTAGTTCCTTCAATTTTATCATGTGGATATTTATGATATTATCCTTTTCCTTTTTTCCCCTTTTTTGATTTGCTACTAACATTCCGTCACTGGTTGCAGGTTGCAAAGGATAAAAAACGATTTCACTTTTGAATATAAACACCTTGAGGATGACCTTGTGATCTAGGTAGGTTGAAGTACATAATCAATAGTCAAAGTTTCGGTATGAAGCTTTCCATGTTTTGGCTCATATCTGTCAAATAATTTGTTTGAAAACCTAAACTCGAGGGCTTTGGTTTCAAGGCCTTAAGGAAAACATGAATGCCCGAATTAATCATTCTATTTTCTTATTGATGTGAAATTTGGGCTGGTTTTTGTTTTCATTTTACTTGTCACCTTATCGTTTCATTTTATAGTTGTTTTACTTGTTTAATAGTTTCCTTGAGGGTTTTGGGTAAATTCAAAGGATGTGTGGTGAGAGGTAAAAGAAAAGAGTGATAAGAGATATTGTACTGAATTTGCAAATGTAGATTTTTGCTACGTGAGGGATCCAATGCTGTTTGGCGGAGCAGAGCTAGATGATTTTATCTTCCAGGAAACTTGGTGTTTGGTAACTGTTGGAAAACGTATCCAGAACCGTGTTGACCAGAAATAGGATGAGCATCATTATACCCCTTTGCATTCTGCTGCAATTGACTGACTCATTCACCATGTAACAAGGCATTCGAAGAGGGCTTAAGCCTAAAGATTTGGTTAGGTAGATGTAGAAATATTTGTAGTTCCTTTTGCTTGCTTTGTTTATATTGCACTAGTACTCCGGTGCATGTGATGCGTGCATGATACAGAAAATGTGAGGGCATTTATAAGTCTAAAGGCATTTTTGTTCATTTTTGCAAGGGTGAGAGTGGTGTTAAATCCCGCCGGGGGGGGGGGGGGGGGGGGGGGGGGGGGGGGGGGGGG
>BQKN01000496.1:300531-317156 GCA_022839385.1 Asparagus kiusianus | reverse complement strand
ACACACACACACATACACACACACACACACACACAAACACACACACACACACAAGATTTTATACACGTGCAATATATGCACGTGGTTAAATACCATGATTAAGCATTTCTGGCTTATTTTCTAAGTAAAATTTGTTTTTCAATTCCACTTTAATAGTTTATGCCCACTTTTATCTCTAAACTTTTATATCACGATTTTTTATGTTTGTTTACATGGTCTACACCCAATTTAAATTTTCATATTGATCTTTGAATTGACAAAAAAAAAACAATATAATATGAAGCCAATTTGAATTTTCATATTATTTTGACCGATATTAAACCAAGCTTCACTTGAGAAAGTACAGTGTCCTAAAAATGAAGATATTAAAATAGTGTTAGGTGAATATTTAAAATTAATATGGTAAAATGATTGACTAAGCTACAACGATATAAAAGAAAATATGAAGTTTGTTCCTAATCATTGATAGACTTCATAAAAAATTATAAATTAAAGATTAATACTAACACTATTATATTTTTATATGATAAAAGCATCCACATAAGCATATAAAAATACTAAAAAATTTCATGAAACTCCATTCTAAAGATTCCTAATTTCACTCAAAATAGTTAAACTATTCTATAATATATTTAGAAAATATTGTCTTTTATTCCTTTTGTTATATTTTTTTATTGAGCTAAGATCAATCCTTCTTCACCTTTTTCTTTTTCTGAACAATTCTCATGTCTTCATCATCTACATCGATTGTGATATCAGGTTAGAATTATATTTTTTATGCTGTTATATTTTTTGGGCTCATTAATCTTTTATCTTCTTGTTTAACTTACAAAGAAGTCAAATGTATTTCTGATGTTCAACACAAACTGCTTAAAATATAGACTTTGATTTTTTTATTTTAATAAGAATAAATATTAATTTCATATTTATAAAATTCTTTCTGTTCCTAATTTATTACTTAAATAAGATTAGAAGGTATCACTTTTTTTTACAATGAATTCTTCTGATATGCATCCAATAAGAGTTTATATTATGTCAATAATATTACCTTTGCTCTATACCTCTCATTTTTCACAAAGATCTAAACTAAATACTTGCATTTTTATTACTAATTTGCCTTAAATTGTAATATTAATATTTAATTTCTTTAGTATTTTAAGAACAAAGTATGAAATTTATGAATACTTACTAATTTTTTATATCTTCCATGGAGAATTATTCTTTAATTGGGATAAAGTTGTTAAATTATTTTTTAACGCAACTCAGTCGGTGCTTCTTTAATTGATATGCTTTATGTTAATGCTAATTCAAGTGATTTATGGATATTTTCTAAATTTTAAATTTATTTCTATTACTTTTTCATTTACAATGAAAATAGCTTAATTCTTTTGAAGGGTATCTCTGAACATTCTGATATTTTCTCTATATGTATTTCCTTGTATTCTTTTACCTTATAAATATTATTAAAATAAAAAAATAATGTTTCTAAATTATAATTAATTAATGCTAAGCTATTATATTATAGTATTTTATCATTTTTATGGATTTAAGCATTTATCAATTAATATTACTAATGAATTTTTGTTGCTCCAACCTATTAGTAAAATTATATGCAGTTACTTTAATTTATATAATAACGATAATTTTAAGCTATAGTATTTTTTTAATTTTTTATTCCTTAGCCGGATGTTTTTAATCAATTATTATTGTTTTTGTTTACTAATATCAACTTATACTATTTTAGATGCTGAAAAGGGATATTAAACCCTAAATTAGAAATTACACACACAAACACATCTTAATAAAAAAAATACCAAACAATTACACTTTTCTTTGTCAAGTTTTAAAATTTCAGCCCTTTTTTTTATAGTTTTGAGCTTTGAGGGTGTGATTTGTAGTTTTTAAAACTTTGGGAGAGTTTTTTTAAAAAAAGTCTTTTAAGTTTGGTAGTTGTAACTTCTATGTTTCATGCATTGGTTGTAATTTTTTAAATGTCAGGATATTTTATACAACTCTAAAATTTTCAGGATGCTTTTTACAATTATTAAAACTATAGATTAATTTTGGAAAATTTTAAATTTCAGCAGTTTACCAATGATTTTCAGATTTGATGTGTACTTGTTATAAATTTTGAAAATTTAGAGTTTTTTTACAATTTTAAATTTTGAAGGGGTTTTTACAATTTTTGTAACTTTGAGGTTAATTTCAGTAAATTTTAAATTTTTAGGTGCCTAAGGGTAATATCTTGAATTCATCTTTTGTTGTCTGCAAATTTTAAAATTTTAGGGTGATTTTTTATAGTTTAAACTTTTAAGGGTGTTTCTATAATTTTTGAGATATTGAGGTGTTAATTGAAAATTTTAAATTCTTCAGAGCCAACTGTTAATTTCTTAATTTCATGTTTGTTGTTTTAAGTTTTAAAATGTCAAAAATTTTTAGGTGTATCATGGTAATCCCTTGAATTCATCTATGTTATTTATAAGTTTTGAAATTTTAGAATTTCATGGTGCTTGTTTCTTGTTTATGACCTTTTTGAGGGTGTTTCTATAAATTTTGAGACATTGAGGTGCTAACTAAAAATTTTAAATTATTCGCTGTTAATTTCTTGATTTCATATTTGTTATTTTAAGTTTTGAGACATCATGATGGTTTTTATAATTTTAAACTTTTCAGGATATTTTGTGCAATTTTAAACTTTTTAGGATTTTTTATCAGTACTTCATGTATTATAGTATGTTAGCTACGTATAATTTCTTTATCTTAACAAACTAATACCATAAAGATGTTTTATATATTTTTTTAATATTATGTTTTAAATTTTTAAGCTATAGATAGTTCACGTAGGATTAGGATAGGATGTAATTATGATTAGGATAGATTAAGATATAAATAAAATATTTAAAATAATGAAGGGTAATATTGACCATTGACAGATGTTCCTAAACTCGTGCTTTTATAGGGAGTATGATATATATATATATATATATATATATATATATATATATATATATATATATTTAAAATTTCCATTTAACCTTCAGTTTTCTTTGTGTTTCCTCCAAAAATTTCCCTATCCCCAACTTTTGCCTTTATATATCATTATAGAGGACATTTTCTATATTAAGTTAAAATTGTGTCAAAGCCCCAAAAATTTCCCCTAACCCCAACTTTTGCCTTTATGTATCAATAAAAATTGTCGTCTTAACCTCCTCAGATTTTCTGGGTGTTTGCTTTCCTCTTAAAATATTTTCTTATCTTTACTTTTGACTTTATACATCAGTATCGATAACAAAAGAATTTTCTTCACATGTTTCCCAAGGACATAATGTATTTTCTAAAGACATAAATACGAGACGAACTTTCTTCGTGTGTTTCCCAAGGACATAATGTATTTTTCTAAAGACATAAATACGAGACGAACTCAGAACAAAGAAAAGCAATCGAGTTGAAATACAAAATAATAACATATACAATTTTTCTTAGTATCCCTTTTTATTAATGATATATAATTGCAATCCTTTTCTCTAAGAAGATCCTAATTCAAACTCCATAACTTAGCATGAAAAAGTAAAAGGAAAAAAGAAAAAAGATCCGTTAGTTATATTAGTCAATTGTAAAAATCCAACTTTTTTTAGATCAAATTTGCAAACATTAACAACAAAGAAATGAAAAATGAAACCGTGCGCACAGCACGTGAGGAGCCCCACCCCTAGACGACGGCTATAAATTGAGAATCAAACTCGCAGCAAATCCAAAATCTTCACTGCTATTAAAATCATCAAAGATCTTCCCTTCGAAGTTTCTCTCTCCTCCTCAAAAAAAAAAAAAAAAAAAAAAAAGAAAAAGTCCAAGGCTTTGAAAACCCAGACCCCAACAAAAACCATCCAACTAACTCAAAATCCCATCATAACTAAACCTCCGGAGGAAATCTTTCCAGGCCCTCCCTCACCTTCTGTTTTATTTTACTTATTTACACGATTAAATAAAAAAAAATATCAAAATTTAGAGAGAGAGAGAGAAAGAAAGAGAGATGAATTACCTTGTTGAGGTGGAGGGCGAGAGGGCGCCGGTTAACGGTATCCCCTCCGCCGGCCCGGTTTACCGCAGCGTCTTCGCGAAGGACGGCTTCCCACCGCCAATCCCCGGTCTCGAAAGCTGCTGGGATGTCTTCCGGTGAACTCTTTTTTTTGCAATTAAGTCCCTTACTATTTGTATAATTACGTAAACGAAAAATTCAAAGTTTTTTTTTTAACCTTTTCTTCTTTTTTTTTGGGTGATTTTTAGAATGTCAGTGGAGAGGAATCCTGGCAATCGGATGCTCGGTCGTCTCCAGATCAATGAGGCTGGCAAGGTTTGACTTATCTATTTATTTATTAGTTTTTGCTGATAAGTTCAAGAATACTTTATTTTTGCGGTGGTTTAGTTGGAACAAGAATTTGTCAGACTAGTGCTTTTGACTGAGTACTGTTTATTTTTGATGTGTTATTTAGGAGGAGAAAAGGGGGGGAAAATGGAAGCTTTTCTAAATATTGTTTTGCAAACAACTGTTGCTTGTTTATTCCTATTATTTAATTTTTACAATCTAATATACCCGTTATTATTATGACAAAACAAATTTTTTGTTGTTATTCTTATTATTAGTGTATCGCTGACATTTTTTTCAAAAAATACAAAATCCAAATTTAATTATTATTAAAAACAATCATGTTCATATTTATATTCAAAAAAGAGACCAGGCTTTTGCCATGTCATCAACTAAGAGCCCTCCCCTTATTGATGACATGACAAACACTTTGTCTCATTTTGTATGTGAATATGGTTGTTTTGTACACTCAAGGTTCTTTCTTTTTCTTTCAACATTTTTTTTTTTGATTGGTTGCTATGTCTATTGGTGGATGAATAAGTCTATACTCTTAAGCGTCCATGCGGACTTGTGCATTTTGTTTTATAGGATAGGCGTTATAGAATTTACCATATCTCTTTTTAATTTTCAACCTTTAATAGCTGACATATAAAGTTCGAAAAAAATGCCTTTTTAAAAATTATTAACGTAATTTCATCTCCAGCATCCATCAAAAACAAGAAACACACCATTCTCCTCTTAAAAAGACAAATAACAAATGACTTGTTGTAGTAGTCTTTTTACTAAAAGTTTCGTGAAAACATTTTGAAGTGGTGATATCTGCTTATACTAATTTGACAAAAGAATTTTGATGTCAGTTATCCAACTTATTCCAAATTCTCAGTTTTATTATTTAACCATTTCTTTTTTCCCCTTGCAGGCGGGCGGATATGTTTGGATGACTTACAAAGAGGTGTATGACATCGTGATCAAAGTTGGGGCTTCCATTCGCAGCCGTGGTGTTGGTTATGTAAGTTTTATCATTTGCTATAAGAATCGCTCTCTTCTTCACATGTTTAGCAATAATCAAGTAAAAAATTCCTATCTTAATGTAATGACGACCATTCGTTTTGACCTTGCATCATGTCCTTTTTTCCATAACGTACTTTTTCGTTTGATTACCATTAACAGAAATGAAAGATTTGCAGATGAATAGAAGTATTCTTAGATTCTACTAAGGCAAAAGACAAATATATACTCTTCAGGTCTCATCTTGTAATGGAGCTATAATCATAGAAAGATTAAAAGGTGATGTGTAGACCATAACATGATGTTTGGGTGCACTAATAGTGATGGATTAATAAATACAAACATCAATAAAGAATAAAGCTAAATGGACCTAGGTACTGATACACGTATGTTTAGCATCTGTCAGTGTTTTTCTCTCTTAAATTGGAGCAACCTTCTGCTTGCTGGTTATGTATATCTTACATATGATTAGTGTATTTTGATTCAATTTAAAGGGATAATGCCTTTGTCGTTGTTTAAAATAGATGGGATAAAGGAGGTGTTAAATTCAGCAGCTGCAAGAATGTGGCAATGTATGTATTACTACTTACTACTACAAGAACAGTAATATGAAGACCAGATATAGCTTGCTTCCCACCTTTTTTCTACCCCTATCCTGGTCTACAAGGTGAACTAGTGCCTAGTGGAAGTTAGCTTAGTTTTAGATTAGCTTAGTTTTAGATATGGATAAGTTGGGGCGGAGTTGGTAGCTAAGTAAAATTGTGGAACTGTTCATTACCTGACTTTATATTTACAAGAATTTGTTCATTACCTAACTTTATATTTATAAGAAGTTTGCTATCTGGATCTTTTTGACTATACAGATTTCATAATCTCGATTTGAATAGTCCCACGTTTGCTGTACAGTAAAAAGGTATATACTAGTTTGTATGATGAACTGTAGTGTTAATGAGATCAGTGGTTTTCAGATAAACAGTTAGGGAACTCCATGTTTAAGGTTACTTTGATAAGAGTAATCCACAAAAAGCGATTGAAGAAAAATAAAAGCGGCGTGCTCAGGACCATTTTAGAATTTTTGAGGCACACATGCCTATATAGGAGAAGTTTGTCTGACAAGGACGCTGTAATATTGATGAGGGAATATGTAACAATCCTGATAGATCCATTATTTATACTTTAGAATGATATTTCTTATATTCCAACTTCAAGGATTAACAATAACTCAATCGCGAGAAAGAATCACTATAGAAACTCTGTTGTCAAGCATGGGGGTCAGGGTAGTATGAGAACAGGTAAATTCTCAGTAAGTCCTCCCTTTTACAATGTGCACATATAACATAGAACAGATAATTTATTAAATATCTTTCATATAACGGTATGGGCATATTTCATTTATCTCAGGGTCTAAGTTTGCATCTTTCTTGTGCTTTAATTTAGTCAATAATTAATGGAAATGGTGCATAGTATCAATCTTGCATTTGGAACTTGAATATGACCTTTCCTATCTTTTTTCACCTCCAGAGAGGGCGTTGTGGTATCTATGGAGCTAATTGTCCCGAATGGATCATCAGTATGGAGGTACATCATTATTTGAGATATAGATTAACCCTTCTGCTGTTTCCAGTATCTGTTGAGCTGTAATTATTTCTCTTTGTGATGTAAACATGGACTTCTGTTTAGTTTTTTCAATGTGAAACTGTCATTTGGTTTATCTAATATTTGTCATGTGGCCTCTATGCTGCAGGCTTGTAATGCTCATGGGCTATACTGTGTTCCACTGTATGATACTCTTGGTATGCAGTTGTTATTGTCGTTAACATTGATGTTATTATATTATATTAATGGACTTAGCTAGCATAACTTCTAATGATGGCACAGCAGTTATTTTGTCATTTATATGAACTGCATTTAGCATTTAATTGGAGTGTTTTACTCGGTTGCCTTTCTGAATAGAGGAATTGCGGAAGTTATTTGGAGAACTCAATGGCAATTTTTTTTTCTATTTTCCTTCTCCCCTCATTATCCTTCTCATGTTTGATGTTCATGTTATCATCGTCTTCTTAAATCATCATGATAGAAAAATCGTTGCCTATAGAAACAGATCTCCTATTTCTCGAAAATGAATTATACAATTTTTTTTTGTTTACACAATATATTTTGTACTTTCAATTTTTTTTCCTTCAAGGAACATACGTTTGAAATTGATTCCACATTTCTGTACTTTGTAGGAGGTTAGCCAGTACAACAGCCTCTCTAAAATAACTCTGCACGAGCAGGGCATAAGCGTGTCTAGCTAATTTATTTAAAGAATTTTTGGCAATTCATGGCAAAAGCAGTTCCAGGTCACAAACTAAAATAACTGAATAAACAATGAATAAGGAAACAAAGGGATGTTTTGTGCATCCATGAACACACACAATTTTGTGCATATGCGTCAATGCACATACATACATAAATATTAACTTAATAAAGGGACACAATACTTCAGTGTTATTTATACATGCATATCACAAGATGCAATTGTTTGTTAGAATTCTTTTCCCCATGATACTTCAATATGAGATAATTCCTTATGGATGGTTACCTTTGTTGGTTCTAGGTGCTGGTGCCATCGAATTTATTATTTGTCATGCGGAAGTTGAGATTGCTTTTGTTGAAGAGAAAAAAATTTCAGAGGTATGGTTTAAATTACATTTCTTATATGAAGTCTGCAAATATGCTGCAGGGGCAATAGGTACACTAGAAGTTTACTATTTAGGATATTTTTTTAGACATGAAATTTATTATTTGGTGTTATTACAAATATTAATTGAATATCATAAACTCATATCATTGCCATCATTTCAATTATCTCTTAACCTGTTTTTGAAATTATAAAAAATGTAGTAAATATACTGTGGAAATTTTACTGTATAATGAACTTAAATGCATGAAAATAAGATTGAGATTGAGATTGAGATTGCATCCAAGTTTCCTAAGTATCATCAAGTGTGCACCATCCACAACACCCTATGTAGTATTTAATTAGAAAGACGTAAAGTCCCTTTGGAACTGATTAGCAACTAGTTTATGGCTCATCAAGGTCTTTTGTTTTTCTCCTTGTCCCTCTTTTTAAAGCATAATCACCCAGATAAATATGAACCAGGGAGTGTTTGTTGAATATTGACACTTGTTCATTTATACTGTATAGATGAAGCAGGTTATGTTTACACGAACACATAGTCTCATGACACATGGTTTCATCTACGTGTGGCTAAGTGTGTTAATTATGTATGGTGTTTAGAAAAGCTATTCAATTTTATTCTTGTGCGCTGGCTGCTTTTTTTTGTATCCTGGGAAAGCAATGTCCTGCATCTTCAAACTGGATACATTTTCTTTCTTTGAAAAATATTTGGTTTATAAGGGTTGTGTGGTGGTAGATTGTAGCATTAGATAGCGATTTTCTCCATTCAAATCTTAATGTTACATGAATTGTGAATTTGTTTAATACTAATGACCAAATGTTTTATCTTTCCAGCTGATGAAGACATTTCCCAATTCCACCAACTTTTTGAAAAGTAAGATATATATGGTTGTTTTCCTTTTTCTTTCTTGTTAGGTGTTTTGACTGTATAATTTAATCCTGCCATTTTAATTTACAGCTATTGTGAGTTTTGGAAAGGTTACCCCTGAGCAAAAAGAAGAAGTTGAAAAGTTCGGCCTGGCAATATACTCTTGGGAAGAGTTTTTGTTTTTGGTAAGTTAATTCATCATCATTTTTGGTTTCTTTATGCAGCTACTTTTATATATAAATATCTATAAAGGAGATAGGTAAGTTGTTAAAAAGCCCTTTACACTTCATTTTTTGAGGTTATGCACTATGTTGCTTAAACTACAATGTTGGTTTTTTTTGGTCCAGTAATGATGGTCAAGCGATACTCTTGCCTCTAATTTTCTTAAAACTCTTTAAAAAAAACATTCTCTGCCTCCCCCTCTTTTATTTATCCTTTCCCTCAATTTGAAACCTCAATCTCTTTAGGTCTTTGGCAAAAATTGTAAAGTAAGCAGTTAGAGGAGCTTTCTCATCCCTTGCTCTTCCTCTCTCAAATCCTGCAGTCCCTTCTCTTTTCTTTCTTTAGATGACTAGACCCTGTGGTAACTGATCCTTTTTCTTTTTCTTTTTCTTTTTCTTTTTTCTTTTTCTTTTTCTTCTTTCATCTCAAAATTCTGATTTGACATAGCACATTGTAGATGGGCCAAAAAACTTGGAATCGTGATACAAGTGCCAGAGATATTGAGATCATGCATAGGAAGAAGAAAACAACTATATAATATGGTTCGACATTGACTTACATCTATGGGAAAAGAAGGGAACACACTAATATACTTGAGGGGGCATAAAAATTGAGAATATCTCACCAAAATCCATACTCTGGTTACACTCTTACCTGTCAATAAGAAAATGGAGGGGCAAAAAATTCTAATTGCAACATCATCCTCTTCAAAAAACTTATAGCATGGTTTGTCTATTAAGCAAATAGGGTTCTTGTGTCAGAAATGAAACTCATCATCCTCTTGAAACAAACTTTAATTTTTTGCAGTTTGTTATAACAATTAAGTAAAGGAAATCAGAAAACCTCTCAATCCTTTAGTGAAGTTGCAATTATATTGGGAATTTAGTCTTTAATCTTATAGAACCTGCTGTATCTTCTTTCTTCAGGGAGATGGTCAGCAATATGATCTTCCAACAAACAAGAAAACAGATATTTGTACTATAATGTACACCAGTGGAACAACCGGTGATCCTAAGGGTGTGCTGATTTCTAATGATAGTATCATCACTCTCATTGCTGGTGTGAACCGGGTTCTTGGCTGCGTAAATGAACAGGTGAGATCATCTTTTACTTACTATCCATTATAGTATTGTATGCCTTTGTGTAATGACATCTAGTTATAATATATATTATATCCTCCTGTTGACAGCAGCGTTTTTTCCCCACTGGTCTAACTTTTTTTAAGTTCTTATAATAACTGCAGTTGAATGCCAAGGATGTTTATATATCGTATCTCCCGTTGGCACATATATTTGATCGTGTGATTGAGGAATGTTTTATTTTCCATGGTGCTTCTATTGGATTTTGGCGTGGGGTAAGCAATTCAGATAGTGTGATGTTGTACTCATATAGATATCAGTGTCTGATAAAGATTTTCAGGATGTCAAATTACTAACTGAAGACATGGCGGAGCTAAAACCAACTATCTTTTGTGCTGTTCCACGTGTACTTGATCGTGTGTATACAGGTAAATGGTTATACTTCTAAGCTTGCTTGTTACACATATGGCAATGTTTTGTAGGTTGTGATGAAACATTATAAAATTCGGCAGATTTGGAATGTTAAATTGTCAAGCACCTGTGTACTGTATTCCTTGACCGGTGTGCTTCTCTTGTATGCATTTTTTTAAAATATCCATGACCTCATACATATAGTCAGCTGATATATCCTCTTATAAGTTATAAGGTTTGCTGCACAATAATATGGTCTTAATATTCTTTACCATTTTCTTTCATTTTGGGTGATACACGAGTATTTTACCAATACATCAAGTGATATTTTGGCCTAACAAAGTGGCCGAGATGTTGCAATATTGATTTGAACTTGTTTTTTGTTTCAAAAAATTGTTTGGATTTATGGTTCAATTTAGATCTAAATCCAAACAAATGTGCCTTATGTAAATAACCTGAAATAACAATTAGAACTCAAATGAGACCAAATTCTTTTGTAAACTTTGTGCAAAGGTATTATCTTTCTCCATAGCTCCATTCTTTGTGTGCTTCAAGTAAGGATATCTATGATATATACACGCACGTTATCCCATATGACATGAAACCCCAATATTTATTAAATTTATCTGATATATCCTAGATATCAGTCATGCAATATGGGTTTTTTTCTTATGACATGTCCCTGACATTCACCATTTAGAACATTGCTTATATATGCTCATATTTTATGTGGTATAAGCTCTGCGAGCAAATAACTTCTCCACATCTAGAACATCAACAACAATACAAGGACACACAGTATGAAGGCTCGAAGTGTTCGCAGATTTTTCCATTTTAAGATTGGTATCTTTTATGTTACTTTTTTAGCTCAAGATAGATGGGAACTGGTTGATATGTTGGTGGGAAAGATGAGAGAATAAGGAGATAATTAATGAGGGAAACATGGGTAGTTTGGGGATTTTAAAAATAGAAGTAAATGCATGTAGAAACAAGGGTCCTCTTAAATCATTACCATTTTTTTCGATGAGACATTTTTTTTTTATTTGGTGATTGATTCGAAAAGCTATGAGATTGGAGTCAATTTTCCTTTAAAGGATGTTAAATATGACTTAGAATATTTTAGTACTAGAGAAATAAACAAAATAAAACATTGGAATGAAGTTAGAGAAAACATATGAGATTTTACATTGGAATGAAGTTAGGGGATCATATGAGATTCTTATACTGATGAAGTTAGAGAAACTATATAATATATACTTTTATATATTTGCATTGTCTACTTGTCTTACTGTTGAAATTCCATAAGAGGTAGATTTTGATGATCCACAAACTGTACAAAATCTTTTTCCTTCCTGCTGTTCTCCTTATCATCACCACGACGTCATTCTTATAATCCAAGACTCTTCTCCATCAAAATGTGGATCCATTAGATCATCGTCATCATCATCTCCAAATTCACATTTTCCATTCCTATCCATTTGTTACACTTTAAAGAGAAGTAGTAACTATATTAATCTTTTGGAAAAAAAATGTTGTTTTCATTTATTAGCATGCTTTAGATCTCAACAAATGCTTGACTTTATATTTTATCTAGAGTTGTGATAATTGAGGTTCCCTTTTTCCCCCTTACCTGAAGGCATCTTTCAAGGTTTATGAAACCTAGTAAAGTTGTGATTCAAGAAGATACTTTTGTTTGCAAATCTTTTTTGAAATGTTCTCTTCATCTATTAGCATGCTTTAGATCTCAACACATGCTTGAGTTTACACTTTATCTCGAGTTTTGATAATTGAGATTCCTTTTTTTTTCGGCTAACCTGAAGACATCTTTCAATGTTTAAGAAACATGGTAAAGTTGTGTTTCAAGAAGATATTTTTGTTTGTAAATCTTTTTTGATTGTTTTAGTCCTGATTTTCTAATTTGCCATTTGTTCATCCCAGGTCTGCAGAACAAGATATCATCTGGTGGTTTTCTAAAACAAATTTTGTTTAAGCTCGCCTTTAATTTGTAAGCTCATCCACAATCACTGATGCCTAAACCTCATTTTACACTGATATTCCCTTTGTAAGAGTAACTTAATTGGAGCAGTAGCATGATAATTGAAAGAGCAGGTAGGAATTGGAAAAAGAGACAGTTCAAAAGGATATGATACATGCTCATTTAATTAATGTGTGACTGGTTCTAGAGAAAGGTCCATGAAGGGACGTGCAACTCAAATATTTGGCAATAAGATTCCTAGTAGTGACTTCGCCGCGCGTGTGTGTGTGTGTGTATTCTGCCCTCGTAGTTCATTTCTGGTCTTACACTCAGATGTTGTCATATATTTGAAATCAGTAAGTTCTCATAAACTTTGTTTCTTAATTGTAAGCTCACAAATCATTGTTCCGATTGCTTGACTGTATTGTATGAATTATGAAGTTTCTTTTGTCTTTCTCTTGGGGGTAATACTTGATGCTCCTTGATTAAAAGATTACTGTGAAGCTCTTCTTCAATCGGTATCCTTACATCCCATGTTTTGCTTTAAATGATATTTGGGGTTTTGCAGCAAGCAATATTTCATGAAGAAGGGATTCAAGCATGATGAAGCAGCAAAATGTTTTGATAAACTAGTTTTTAACAAGGTGCACATAAACGACAGAAGCATATAGACTTAATTATTTCTTTTGCAAAGTGGAGAGCTGTTTTCCATTTATAATTTGATCATTGTTGTATATCTAGGTAAAGCAAGGTTTAGGTGGACGTGTAAGAATTATCTTATGTGGAGCAGCGCCTCTTGCTTCCCATGTGCAAGCATTTCTACGTGTAGTCTCATGCGCTCATGTTCTTCAAGGCTATGGTATGCACTTGTCTCATCTATTGTTTTCATGTTTGGTTTGATTTCTTTTTCTTGATTCAAATGAAATTTCCTTGATCGTAACCTGGGTTTTCCCTCTTCCGTAACTCTTCAATCTCTAGAGGTATTAGGGTTTCATACATAGCCTGTATTTAGTTTTAAAATTGCAGTACGGTTGCGTCGCTTGTAAGCTTCCGTCGCTTGCATTTTCCTTTTTCCCTTTTAGCTTATAAAAGTGCAATTATTTTTCAATCATTAATTTCCTCTTTTTAAGTGGCTTGAGAGTGGCAAGTGAATGATTATATTTTTGTTTTTTTCAAGATTTGTAATAAAACTATTTTGCTTTTGTCTTTATGGAATGATCTTAACAAGCATTTCTGTGCAATACTTTTCCACAAAAAACAAACATATTCAGGAAGCTTAATTTTGATCTGGGTTTTAGCATAACTCACTAATCACTATGATATCTGTATTATTCTGGTTCTGTGTGGCCCTATTTTTTCAGAGAGAGGAGCATACAGGAGTAGTTATTATTTATTTTTTTAATTTTTTATTTTTGGGCTCTTACTGTCTTGCCATTCTTTTCGGGTTTTCTGGGGAATAAATGGAGGAGCATGTGTTGGGAGGGGGAAGAGGGAGGGGGTTTCTTGTCGTGTGCGCGTGCACAGAATTTGGAGCAAGAAAACCTGACCACAGATCTATGATAGAAAGAAAGAAAGAACAATGAAATAATTACAAGCCACTGATTTTATTGAGGTTCGGCAATCAATGTGATTACCTACGTCCTCAAAATACAACCAGGTGACATTTCCATTAATAATCAATGAACCATTACAGCCACTCTCTCAAACCCTAATCTCAACCTCCATACCGTCTCTATTTTCTCTCTTCTTGATATAATATCATGCTCGTAAATTTACTTAGAGCATAGGGTTTCTGTCTATAGTCCTCTGGGAACTCTGGATTCGGGTGCAGTTAACTATTCTGGGTCCCATTTGATACATATTCTCTAGTTAACTATTCTGGCTCTTCAAGCAGCAATTTGTTGTTGGGATGTGAATCAAATAAAATACCCTAGATTTTGTCTACTTTCTAATAGTATGTCTTAAGTCACGCTTTTGGGATGCTTACAAAGTGATTGCATTTTTTTCTGTCTTTTTTTCCCGTGTTGGACCTCGAAGGATCATTTTTCAGTTACATTGAGAATCAATACCATTTTTCATAAACTATACTACAGCCACTAGGATCTCTTTTTTTTTTGGGTGTCCTGTACTTATTCTCTGCCAGTCTATGCTTTTTTGAATTTTCAAGTTTATCTTATAAAACTTGATTCATTGCAAATCAGTGCTTACATATTTGTCACAAACTGAGACACAATTTGTATAAAGAAGTGGTTACTGATATAATGCTGAATTCAGTGTGTGCTGAATTTGAATAGCTTTGTTCTCTAATATAACTGGTGCTACTAAATGATGTCGCAGGTCTAACTGAAACTTGTGCCGGAACATTTGTATCTCTACCAAATAACATGGCAATGCTCGGAACTGTGGGCCCTCCAGTGCCAAATGTGGAAGTGCGCCTTGAGTCAGTTCCTGATATGGGGTATGATGCTCTCTCAAGTACTCCTCGTGGAGAAGTATGCGTCAGAGGAAACACACTCTTCTCTGGCTACTACAAGCGAGAAGACTTGACAAATGAAGTTATGATTGATGGCTGGTTCCACACAGGTTCGATATTTTATGGCATTACAAAATAATTCCTTTTTATGGCAATTATGTAGAACAAGGTGATGTTTTGCTGAAAACTCAAGGAATTGCCTACTATTTTTTTAAATTAAATTAATGCCCCTTGATTTATAGTTGGTCTCAACTTGGAAACTCTATTTATGTTATGTATTAGCTGGTTCTATCATAGACGTTCATCTCTAGGTCCTTCTGTATGCATCTAGATTATAGGCGAAATAGCACTTAATACCATATAGTTTCATGTTGCACTTATATACTCACTTGTTCTTCCGTAGAATTTATAAGCCTTAAGTTGTTTAAGACGGGCAGATTAGTACCTTCTATTACACAAACATGAAAGTTTTCACCGAATGTGACACTCATATGCTAATTTAGAACTTTTTAACCATTACTTTTGTTGAATTTACTATTAGACCTAGCTCAAATCTATTTTAAACCTATTCCAAGTCTATTTTTAAATAGAATTGGAATAGGTTTAACAATAAATTCAACAAACATTTAATGGTTAGAAAGTTCTAAAATTAGCATGCGAGTATGATAAGAGAATATCCGGCACAAACTTTTTCACGTTTGCATAACATAAGGTACTAACATGCCAATTCTAAACAACTCATAAATTGTACGAAAAACAAGTGAGGTATATAAATGCAAAGTGAGTGAAACTATATGGTATTGAAGTGCTATTCAACGAATATTTTATGGCAAGATTCTACTCGAGTTCTGATAATTGATTGCAACACCGGCAACGTTTTCATCTGTGCATTATTTTTAAATGGTTGATTTTGTCCATTACTTGGACTCGTGTAATTATGTTTCTGACTTCTATAGCCAATTTCTTACTCTTACAGCCAATTTCTATTTCATTAAAATCAATCTTAATTATGAAGTTTCTATCCAGGTGATATTGGTGAATGGCAACCACAAGGAAGCTTGAAAATTATTGACAGGAAGAAGAATATCTTTAAGCTTTCACAAGGAGAGTATGTAGCAGTTGAAAGTCTGGAGAACATATATGGCCAGGTTCCTGATATAGACTCGGTATGTCATTATAACCTCAAGGAATTACTAGAGAACGGACCATGCTCCCATCTTCATTTTAGTCTAATTGTTTACCATCAGCTTATATATATATATATATATATATATATATATAGAGAGAGAGAGAGAGAGAGACCTTGGCCCCAAGAATCATTTTTTATCCTTGATTTAGTGAGGTAACTCATTCTTATCCACACATTCAAGAGGGGACCAATTGGGCATTCACTAAGATGAATGCTTAAGCTTTGGCCACCTCACTACTAATGACCAATTTTGTTCTTACTACCAAGGTTATATATATATATATATATACATATATATATGAAAAATAAATGGGTATACTTGGTACCAAGCACAAATTTTGTGCTTGGTAGTGA
>BQKN01000496.1:280494-300131 GCA_022839385.1 Asparagus kiusianus | reverse complement strand
ATATATATATATATATATATAAAAGAAATATCCTCAACTTGATGTTATGCTAGAGTGCCTTACAACTCACTCTTTAAGCCTCTCTACTGAGGGCTCTATCAGTGGATGACTACCCTTATTGTTCATGATTATTTTTACAGTTGTTTGCGGATGGACTTCTTGTACTATCACCAAATTGATAGACCCTGCAGTGTTTTTTTTACTCTTTTTTGGTTGCTACCTGCAACATTAGAATTCTTTCAGGAGGTCTCTCTGCAACAATCGAATTATAAGGGTAGCAGGTACAATTGGCGATAGTACAGTGGGTCTATCGGCAATTAACCCTTATACCTATGATGTACAATTTCTCATTAATAGGAATTTAACATATTGCCCTTTTTTAATGTTTTGTTTTTTTCTTTGTTTTTTGCTTCAGATATGGGTGTATGGAAATAGCTTTGAGTCTTTCCTTATTGCCGTCATAAATCCCAATCAACAAGCTCTCGAACGGTGGGCTGCAGAGATTGGAGTCACTGGGGACTTTGCTTCGCTTTGTGAGAACAAAAGAGCAAAAGAATACATTCTCGGAGAACTTTCTAAGACTGCAAAAGCACAAAAGGTTAATCACTGACAACATTTTTCTTCATTGAAATGAAAATTTCTTTTCATTTGCTCCCGCACCTCACTCTTGTTTGTGTAATGGCAGTTGAAAGGTTTCGAGTTCATTAAAGCCGTTCATCTAGACCCAGTACCTTTTGACATGGAGCGCGATCTACTAACTCCTACTTACAAGAAGAAGAGGCCACAGTTGTTCAAATATTACCAGGTTATTGCTCTTTTCCTTTTCAAACCAAAATCCTAAGTTTGTGTCTTTTGAATAGTTGTTTGAAACCCTTATGCTGGTTATCCATTTGCAGAAAATTATTGAAGAAATGTACACAGGTACGAAGTGAGCTGCTATGCTGAAAGACACTACTTCCTTCTATTTTTTTATTTTTTATCTTCATGGAATGTATAAACGAGGAAGTTTTTTTTTTCCCCTTTTTCTAATATGTGATATGGATTTCTAAGATATAGACATTTGTTTGTGTAGATTGAATTACTTCAGTTATACAGAATTGTGATTGGTCAATTATCAGAACTTAAGATTTTGTGCATTCTGTATTGCACTTTTTAAGTTTTAGTTTATCTATTTTTTATTGGATTGCAAGTGATTGTATGAGTTCTCTGCCTTTGTGCATTATTTTTATTTTATTGTGAAAAAAAAAACGTACGTATGCATCATGCAATGAAATTATAAAATACATTAATAGAAGGGGAAATTCTTGTATTCCTACACAGTTTTAATTATGTAGTGCCCGACAATTTAATTTGTAACGCCACATCTTGGAAACTATGGATCTACGCTTCATATTTATTGAATACCAAATTTAACCTTTATCGTTTTTTCTTGATCCTCAATAAATACTCTTTCAATTAATCATTACCAATAAGTCCCACGAGTTAGTATTCTTGCGAGACTGTTTTTTAATTTTTATTTTTTATCACGTCTTTGATGCACATGAGAATCGAACCTAGCTCCCTACGAGAGAGTGACACAGCTTTGCCAAATGATCTACTTGATCGCCTCTTTTCTTGCTAGACTTCTATAAATATGACATAACCTATTGATCATTTGATACAGAAAAACAGGAGATATTTATTGCCAAGCTCTTTAAACATATGAAGTGTCTTTCGATCATAGTTGTTTGGTCGAGTAAAAGATATAAGTGAAAAATAAGGAATGGACGGGAACAAGTATGAGAACCGAATTCTTACTCCCATACTTTAACATCTGGATGCAATTAGAGAATTAGTGCATTTTTTGGGTTTTTTTTTAAATCTCATGTAAATGAGAATCATTCTGATTTTAAAACATATATTGTGTTTGGTATGCTTGAATGGAAAGTGGGAATGGACAGTCCATTCTACTGGTTCCTATATACCAAACAAATGCGCAGATAGCAAGGCATATCATCATATGTGTCATCAAAAACTCATAAACCATACTTTCTTTAAACTAATTCATCATATAGAATTATTTCTAATTTACTCTACTAAAAAGTAACGGAGACACTGTTTTTGTCATAGTCGATTGATTAATGAAAATTTGTGATTTGTCTTATTAAGTGTAAATATAAGAATGTGTATAATTTATAAGGATATGGTAAGTGTTATTTTTGAAATGAACCACAAAAGTTCATCCCTGACCATTAAATAATTCAACAGTTTGTATGAAAAACAATAGCCACATACTCTACCACACCTTGGTATTATAGAGAATCCAAATCCATCATCTAACCTCAAACTGGATGTATCATAACTAGTGGAATTAAGTTTGTTTTACAGCAAAGCCATTTTTTTATGTCAGAAAGTTGATATGTGATTTGGGGGATGTTAAACTTGATTTCAAGGTCCCTTGATCACCTTTGATGCTTAATTTTCTACTGAGGATCTTCACATATACTCCACTACACAAGTGATAGAGGTTAGAGGCACCGATGTTTGATCCCTCTGGCATTGCCCTTTGACGCTTAAGTTAGTGACTGTTTCTAGTTAATCTGAAGAGAAAGACATAGTATAGTCTTATTGACTTTTTGTGCATGAAAATTGCGTTCCTTGAGTTGATGAAAATCACCATTATTTATGGAGAGCTTATAGGGGCACATTGGTAATTTTGGTCAAGTGTGTGCACTTCTAGTTCATACACTACTTTATATGTGCTGACAATTAATTGGCCAAGTTGCCTTTGTATAGTGATGAGACTGTTGGAGTAAAGGCGTGTACTAGGAGCTTTGAAGGCTCTAACTTGAAAGATTATTAAGACTTTGACGCCGCATTAATTGTTGGTAGCGACAATGTGGCAAAATACGGATGCTGACTATACGTTCATTAAATGCAGTGTAACTTTTGGTGATGCTTGTCAAGTCGCTCCACTACTGGAGACGTGCTGCGTTGGGTCTGAGTGGAGAATGCCCTTCATATCGGGGCCAGTCATCCAGTAGAGTCCGAGTTGGCTAGCTTATCACTTGGGTTGCGCTTGTGGATGCTCGGGGAGTCGGTCAATTAATTGTTACATGGCAACTTTTATTGGGTATAGTAATTTTCAGGGTATAATATTGGCCCCTTCTCACTCGGACTCGGGAAGCTGAGTTTGAGAGAAAAAATGGACTGATGCTCGAACCCGATTCTTCCTCATTAGAAGATAATTGTGATTTGACATTTCTAACGTCAGTGGAGATCATGTTATGGTTTTGATGGAGTGCCGCCTCATTTGATGGAATGTCGCTTCGGTTTCCAAAAACCGTCAATGATTTTCCCATGAACCGCGCCAACCATCTATCTTCCGCCATGTATCATCCCCTTTTGTTTCTATATATGTTCTTTCTTTTTCTTCTCCTTGCTTTGCAAAAACCCTAAAGAATCTTTCTCTATTTCTTGTGAGTGCATTTTTTCTTTCGCTGAATTTTCGTTCGTCTTTTCTCTTGCTTCGATGACTTTCAATGCTCAAACCACCATGGTTCGCAATGAGGCTAGAATCGCCTTACTACGTCTGTATCACTCAAAGGTGCTTACGGACTACGTGGAACAATACACTCAAGATTTTGATATCCCAAGTGCTTACATGTTGTTGGCTCCGTCATGAGACCAATTTGTATATCATCACAACAGGGTCTGGCACTATTGTGCCTACACCATCTCAACTATGGTCTTTACCTGTTCTTACATCCATTCTTTCAGAAAGTCTTTCGGGCTTTGGGGTCATGCCAACGCACCTGACACCGAACTCCATTTCTTTTTTAATGGCCTTCCTCATTATCGCCACTGAGTGGACATCAGATTGATAATGGGCATGCTAGGCCGCTTGGTGTGCGTCAAGGATGGCAAGAGGGAGGGCCATTTCTATCTGCATATGGTTGGCGATTACTGGCTGGTGTCCAACATTCCCGAGATGAACAAGGGATCGATGGCGAGAGAAATTCCTTTTCATCATGGGTGCCGATCCAATACTGGCTTGTCCTTCATTGCCAGAGATTAAGAAGGAAGGATTGTGGATAGAGAAGCTTTGAGACGCAGAGTTACAGGGCTTGGAGAGGATCTGGGCCTACAAGGGGTCACTGTGCTAGGAGAATTTGTTTAACAATGCCGCCCTCCTTGCTATCAACATATTCTCTGTTCCCGCTGCTAAAGCGGATTTGGCCCATGTTGTGGCTCTATCTGTTGACAAGCCACGGTGGAGGGCTCTCATCCTTGTTCTTTTGCCGTGCCTCAGAAGCGACTCTGTGATGACTTAGGCAGAGGGTCTCTGGGTCTTGCAGCAGCAGCGACCTGTCACTGATATTAACACTAAACTCTGTTTGAGCAAGTCTTCTGCACAGGCCAGGGATTCCAAGAAAAGAAGGAAGTAGATGGATTCCAAGGGGCATTGCGGGTTGAAAGTAGCGTGTAGAAGCTCTTCTCTCTTAGAGATGAAGTGGCTGGGGCTACACCCAGATAGATTGAAGCCGCACCGGGTCGGCTAGTGGGGTTACGACCCTAGAATCTATTCATGCTCCACTTGAGTTTATCGAGATGGAGGGTGATACTCTGCATTCGATTCCTAAGGAGGAGGTCGGAGAGGAGGCTATTCCTACTAGGGAGCTGGCAAGTCATAAGGCCCTAGCCAAGGTCAGTTGGAGAGGTGTTGACTAGATTAGAAGAGGGGCTCTAGTCATCCAGGAGACTCGGAAAGGAGCCAGTAATTAGGGATCCAGTTGTTGAGGTGTATGAGTGGTCTAGGTCTCTCGGCTATCGTCCATGAGGGCTGGTATAAGTAGCCCTTACCCTATCATATCAGCAATCTTCATCCTCGTACTTAGGAAGGGATGCGAGCCACTTTGATGGCCCCAAGTCTCGCCCTCGCTATGAAGGGAGTCGGAGAAACACCCCTTCATCCATGAGCGGCGAATGGATGCTAGGGGTCTGTCCTAGAGTCCTGGGTTGATCAAGACAAGGTGGTGGAGCAGTTATTTCTTCCTGCTAATGAGGCGCTATTGTGTGAGATTCTCAACGTTGGTCTTCTCTATGCTTTTCAGAGCTACTTCACATGTGGGGCTTTTTAGAGTTTGAGTCATTTCGACAACTTAAAACCTATCAAGAACTCTTCTTCAAACTTTGGGACGAAATGGAGGCATAGAAGGAAGCTCGCGAAGCAGCCGAACTAGCGACTGCTACTAAAGGCAGCGAGCTTGACAAGCTTAAGAGGGGCTAGGGCATGATTAAGTAAGAGCTAGGCCGTAAAGATGAGAAGCTGAAGATGACTATGGTCGATGTTTAGCATGGCGAGGCTCAACTAGCGAAGGCCTAGGAGGAGGTGAAGAGACTTAAGGAGGAGGGTCTTGACCATGCTCATCACGGTCTGAGACTCTCTAAGGAGAGATTGGTGTACCTCGAGTTGGAAGTTTGGGCAGAGAAGAGGGAGAAGGAAGATGCCTTCTACAGGGATCATGCTGCTTGGACCGAGTCGAAAAAGCCACGGTCCAAACTGAATGAGGAGGTGGCCTAATAGTGATCACATCATATTTCTACACTCTTTGTTAAATACTTGCCCTCTAGGATCTCTAAAATCTTCTTAGCCAAAGTCTCATTGATCACATCATATTTTAAATCTTGAGTTAAACAAGATCTAATCATACCACACGCCGTTCTATTCATCTTCTTCCAAACCTTCTCCTTAACGTCATCCGGTTTCCCATCCAACTCTAATGTATCTTCCAAATTTTACGCGTTGAGCGCATCCAAGACTTCACATCTCCAAAAACTAAAATTGTTTGTGTCATTAAACTTCTTCACATCTATCTTCATAGAATGGATATTCAAACTTTGGATGGTCTTCACGCCAAAAGTACCACTCACACCTCCTTCTTTCTCGATCATCTTTCTCAAAGCACCAACAAAACAATACAGAACAAACGAAGAATAGATCCAAACTGAAAAACAGAGATTTTTAGCTCCAACTGAAACCCTAACAAGGGCCTCCGAAAGATCTCACCCAACACAACGAAAACGATATCCACAAATAAGAAAAATCCCACCTTTATCACCAACTGAAGCCCTAAACGAACTTCCAAAACGATCTACTCCTCCAATTAGCCCAAATGTAGCCCAAGCTCTGATACCACTTGTTGTGCGCAGCGAAACTCAAATCACATGAACAAGAACGAGGTAGCTAGATCACAACTAAACACAAGCACAAATCATAATCACAACAAGACAACGAAATTTGCGCGGTTCGGCAAGTTGCCTACTTCCACGGGGCAAGAAGGGTATGAGGTTTTTACTAATAGAGAAGAAGAGTACAAACTGAGATTACAAATTACTCAAACCAACCAACTAATATCACCAGCAAATCTCTAATTCTCTCCAAACAAAATCCTAACTAATAGCTCAGAAAATACTTATTTTTTGTGCTCCAAATATCCCCATAACAAGCCTACCAAACCCTCAAAATCGTATTCCTATTTATATCAAAACAGAAACCCAAACAGAACAGGAAAACCAAAATTGGGCCTGACCCGAATCGTGGTCGAGCGCCGAACCCATTGCGGTCGACCGCGGAAAACGACAGAACCCAAAATAATCCTACAGGGTCTCGTGGTCGACCGCCGCGCCAGTTGACGCGGTCGACCGCGAAAAGTCCAGAGACTTTTCCATGTTTTGTGCATGTTTGCAGTCGACCGTCGCGTCACTCGCGGTCGACCGCCAGGCACCCAAAATCTTTGCCTACGTCCACGGGACAAGAAGGGGGAGTTCTTACTATTAGAGATGAAGAGAATACAAAATATGTTATAAAATTACTCAAAATCCTAAAACAAAGCTCTCTAAATCTCTCATAAATCTCCCACAATTGGATGACGAACACAGTTATTGCTGTCAAAATGGGGAAAAATTACTTAATGGGCTGGAGAGAGATAAACGTGACTTGAAATTCTAGCTTATTTTTTGATAGCTTATAAATTAAAATAAACCATTTGCCAAACATATTGAAGTGGTTTAAAGTCTGCCAAATATCCTCTGAAATTATTTAGTCCGTGGTCATAAGGGATAGCATATTTAAAATGAGCATGCAAACAATTGCGGAGGGGGGGGGGGACTCAATGTCCGTCTGCACATGTTCAAAATAATTATTTTTTAATCAAAAAAGGTTACTTTTGCAAAAAAACCCTTGAACTTTAGGGGGGTTGCAAATACACACCTTCCCCCACCCCCACAACAAAATGTTTATCTCACGTAACCCCCAAACCATGGGGCGCTCCCACAAACCCCCTTGAACTTTAACTTATCTTACCTAAGCCCCCGTCTGTAATTTGTAGATAACTAAAAAAGTTTTTAGAGAAAAAAATTCAAACTCTATGGGAAGGAGTATGTTTCTTGTGAATAATAGGTGATAAATTTTAGGAATTTTTCACTTACAGACATTTTAGTTACTTACAAATTACAATAAAGGGGAGTTAGGTGAGATAAACTGGGGGAGAGGTTGTGAGACAACCCATAGTTCAAGGGGTTTATGTGAGATAAAACAAAGGTCAAGGGGGTTATATTCAAGGGCCCCCAAAATTCAAGGGGGTTTTGTGAAATTAACCCATCTAAAAACAACACGCAGCGACTCGAGAATGTGGCATTACTCAGGCAAGGTGTGAAACAGTTACACGTGTGATATTCTTGATAATTTATTATTTGTCAATTTTTTACCCGGATAGAATCATTTATTATATATATATGATTAAAGACAGAGAACGGAACTACGCAACTAAATAGATAACAAAAAAATATTTGAACGGATAATTAAAAAAAAGATTATTTTTGAAAAATAATAAACAAAACAAATCCTTATAGAAATATATTAGCAAAATCGATCTCCAGGTCAATTTTATAAAATATTGACTTTAAAATGCACAGGACTAGTAGTATCGTGTAATTAATAATCGTTAATTATAGTTAATCTGAAATAGTTGTTTCGTATACTTTATGCTGAAATGCTTAAAACTTAATTAATAAAAACTAAATACATGGGATTACTAGTCTTAGTCCCGTATATTTTAAAGCTTAATTTTACAAAGTTAACCTTTTAAAAAAAAAGATATAGATCTGCTAATTATTTTACAAAACCGTTAATTTTACTAATTATTTTTTTGAAAGAAGGGTTTCCTTTCATTTATTAAATTCTCCTATTGGAACCTTCATACAAAGCAGAGGAGGGTATATAAAGTACGAGTCAGTAATCATTCCAACTCAAACATTAGATAGAGATACGTATCAATGTATAGATCCAATTCACACGTGTATATTGCACGGGCCGCCCACCGCTTTTATTTAGTTGCTGTTGTTCCCCTTGAATGCGACTAAGCACTCGCTGCACTCGTGCGAGCCCGCAAATCAAAGAAAACTAAAAATCGGCTTTCATGTATTTGATTTGGGTTTGAAAACATACGCATAAATATTTTTTTAATCAATAAAAAGGCTACTTAATTTCATGAACTATATTAAAACACAGAATAACGATAAATATAATCAAAACATATATAATACAATCCGACTCAAGTCCGTTGAACGAGCGACAAGACGTTTTCCAATTCTCATGCCCTGAAAGAATACTATATATTTTAATGAAAAAAGTATAATGCTCATCAAAATCCTAGCTCTATGATGTTTTCACCAGCAAAATTATCATACAATTAGCTCAAGAACTTAGCCATTAATCTTCTTACTTCAAATAACGATAAACAAAAAATTAATCCTATAGATGATTCACCATAGAATCATCTACGGAAGTAGAGAAATCTGATTCTTGCTTTTCGGGAACAAATATTCAAGCTGTTGCCTAATTAATTAATAATAACTATTGAAGTTTAAACGTTTAGCGGATCACATGAATCGCTTTGATTTTAATCATAAGTAATTAAGTTCGTAAACCCTGTAAAAATTTCTTATATATAGACGAGGTCCTTCATAGCATTTAAAACAAATATCTTTCTCCCATGGGGTAGGCACGATGTCTCTCTCACGGTTCGATACCAATTTTGAGATGACATTAGGTTCCAGCCTCTGTTCTCATTGCCACTTAGTTATAGCTTCACGTAGCCACATAGGTTAATGGCTCGAAGGGAGCATGCGAAGTTTAGACCGCCACACGTGTGAGGCGTTCTTTGATTATTTTTGTTATGTTCGGAGATGGAGAGAAATGAGCAAGCGCTAAACAAATTAGACAGCGACAGCAACATCAGAGCTCTTCACACAAAGCAGAGAAGGAAATTTATGCAAATTACATAATCACTCCCGCCCACTCGCCCGTTATGAAACAGATAGATACGTAACATGCGCGTACAAGACTATTTACACGTGTATATTTCACGGGCCACCCACTGGCGTTTTATTTATTTACGAACGCCCCCTCGAATGCTACCGCGCGCTCATGCAAGCCTGCAAAATCAAAGATAATGACGTTATGTTTGGGCGTTATCCGATTGGAGCTTACAACCATTAATTTCGATAACAAAGAAATATTATAAACAAGTTATTTTCCAGGGCCACAATTGGACCCACAAAAAAAAAAATCAAACTTTAAAATGAAACTAGTAGTGGAAGGAAAAGTTTGGGAGTCCGTTTGATCATACGCTAGCTAGCTGTATAACGTATAGTATTGAAGTTAGAATCGTAGACAAACCTAACCAAATGAAGGAAAGAAAGACGCTTACAATTATCATATGATAACTTTTTAGCATGTTCATCTATTAAATATTATCAATTACCTCCTAGATTATTTCATCAAACTAATTTGCTCAAATTATTTCCCAATGCAAAAATAAAAATCCTAGAGAGAGAAACAGAGAGAACGTACTCAAAGCAACGGAAGCTGAGGCTTGTAGGTATAACACTAGTCCTAACCCCACATTTCCCAGCAAGCCCAGACGCCCGACGCCCATCAACCCTCCCAGTCCCAACCTGAGCCATCATCATCTTCAAGCAATTACAAGTCCCCCTCCTCGCCATCCGCGTCGGCGACAGGTCCTTAACCGACCTAACCGCCATACAACAGCTCGACGACACCGTGCGTTCCATCCCCATCACGTACGGCACGCACATCCCGAACGCAGTCTGCGCCACCCCGCAGTCCGTCTTCGTGTTGCCCTCGACAACCGCCGCGACCAAGATGGGCACCATTATTATCAACGCCATCCTCAAAGAAGAAGACATGCTCGTTGGACTTGCGTTTGTTGTTCGGAGACCGTTCATACAACCTCAATGCATATATAGTGAGAGATGGAGAAGAAGAATCGAGGAATTGGGGGATGTTTCCATCGAAGTCTCAATCAATGAGTCTCTCAAGGTGGCTAGAAATTGAGAGGAAGTCAAACCAAATGGTATCTTTCTATCAATGGGTAGGCATTAAGTCTCTCTCACAAAGTGAATCCAATTTTGAAAGGGCATCAGCTTCTAGTCTCCTAAATGCTTACTCAATGGTCTCTTTTCGTGATAGCCTGATGGGCACTTAGCTGGGCATGGGCTCATGTTTATATGATATCATCAAACTTTATATTTCTTTGGTCGACCATCCCGGTTCTACATGTAGACATATATATTCATTCAAGATAAACATAACTATGCTCGTCCCATCAAAAATATATATTAGCTGTTGGTGCCACCAAGGCAGGTACCAACAATTCAACCAATTTATATCTATATATAACAAAAAAATATAATATACAAGGAAAATAATAACAATGATATAATTATTGAGATGAACTGAAGGATTAGGGAAACATCGAATCTGAAAGAAACTTGAATCAAAATGAGTCACGCATCAATCCTAGCATTAGAGAAGGAAACAAAATGCATTAACTAGTGAAAGGAAAGGGAATTATGAAATGGACAGCATTTTGATTTCAAACTTAGCTTGACTGATAGAACTGAAGTGCAAGATAAGAAATATAACTGTCTGGAATGAAAGAGGAGAGAAAAAGAAAGCAAAGAGATTGAGAAAGAAGATTTTTATTAACATGACCAGCTTTTTTAAGGAATATATGGCAGCTGCATCCACAATGAAGAAATTTCAAACTGTATGAAAAATCATAACTCATTTCCAGCCATAAACCTGCGATTGAAAGTTTATGAAAGATGAACCACAATTTGAAACCATAAACCTAATAACCAAAGCTGACTACAATGGGCGGTATTCATGTTAATTTGAGATGTCTATGAAAGATGAACCACAATTCCTCTGGAGTACATATGCTACTAGTGCACACTAACAACGCGAAATTTTGATGAAAACTATACAGAGGAAATGTGATGCACTGAACTCTCCCTCTACAATAACCACAGGGCTAATATCACATCTCGATTAGTAGTCTGACTACAGATGAAAGATGAAATACCTAGCAGGTGTAGAATAACTTCAAACCAACTCATCAGCAAAACTCTCCATACTGTTTTCCAACAGAATTACATATGAACTATAACACGGGAACAATCAATTACTAGTGTGTCCATAGCCATGACGGTTTCATCAAATAATTAGGATAGGCCTTACCACTCCACAGAAAGCTTTCAAGTTTGACAAAGGTCAGTTATTATAGTCGTGCAAAGTTACCTTCTTACGTCACGTGATCCAGCCAAGCTACAACATGGATATCTTAGACTTTCACTATTGTCATTTTCCTGTAAACTGTATATTTCCATGATTCATAGATCTAGAGGACCATCACCAGGACGCCCATCGTGTATAAATTCCAAGGGCATGTTTTTCCCCTATTGGATTCTGACTGACGCATAATTTAACTCACAGGAAATAAATCTCTGCGAGAAAAAATTCGTAACCCATTGAATTCCTTGAGGGAAGGCAGACTAAAGTAACTGTAAAAAAAAAGCTTTGGCGACTTTCACTACTTTCTTCTGCACTAGTTTTAGAATTTTTTCATAGTGTGATCTTTTTAATGACATGTCCTATTTTCAAATGTATCATAACAATAAGCTCCCTGTTCTGATCTTGGTTGCATGTGCATTCACATATATTAGTATAGAAAGAAATAATCATCTGATCATATAACATGCGAAAGTACAGGAGACAACCAAAAGCCAGATACTACCTATATAGGCCTCAATAGAATATATATCAAAACAATCATACTGTTGTAGGCGTCAAAAAATGCTCATAGATATCCAAATACAACTCAAGACTGAGAAGAGAACAATGTGCATGCATGTGACAAAATACACTGATAGGCGACAAATATAGGCGCGGCAGCCTATGGTGACGCGCCTAAGACGCGGCAGCCTAGGGTGACGCGCCTATGCGCGCCAGTCCATGGTGACGCGCAAACTACAAAGAGTTGCCGCGACGGTTACAAAACAGTTATAGAATGATTCTTCAAAGTCCACGTGGTGCCATGATGAAAACGAAACGTGTGCTGATATGGACAGGCGGTTAAACCACGAAAAAAGTGGTTAAAAGTCGTGGGAGGACGGTTTCAAACATGATGGAACGTGGCTGGAACTGCCTCTTTGGCCGCGCCAGTCCATACTGACGCGCCAATAACCGCGGCAGCATGGGCTGACGCACCCAAAGAGCATATGTGCGATCGGTTATTTTGCTTCCATTGGTACTGTTGTGCACTCCTATCCCTATAAATACCTCCCTAGACACGAAATAAGGCACAAAAAGCAGATTGGAGCATAGAGACTTGAGCTTTTAGTGAATTGGAGGAAGAGAGAGAGTCTTCATTCTTCACGAACATCCTCAAGAAGCTTTTGGCGATTCCTAGAGATCTAAGCTCTGACTTGATCTTTAGAAGAGTGAACATCTTACATCGATAAGATATTCGCTTCAAATTCTTACTTCGATAAACGAAGGAAGAATCCCCAAAACCTTCACGATTCAACCAAAATCTATGATTTGGTGGTCCACGGGCTAACGCACCCTCGGCACAGGCAAAGATCCCACAAAAACAGGAGTTGATAAACAATTTCAATGTTATTTTCTAGAGAGTTGTAATTTTTTGTTTGTTGTGTAAGAGAGGTCTTATAAAAAGGTCATTTCTTTTTGAATTTGTTGTAATCGACTAAAGATATAATGAATTCCACAATGAAACTAACTTTCGACGCAAACAAACTGGCGATCACAGTGGGAGCCAACGGTCTCGCTGCCGAGACCGTAGTGTCACAGCCGATCAAGATCTCAGTTGAATCCACGATCGAGTACGAGTTCGACCAGGCCAAATTTGAGGAATATATTTCATCATCCTCTTCAAGATCTTCTTTGTCTCACAAGTACAAGAGGATCTCACGATTGAAGAAGGCTTACACGCCAAAGAAGGCTAAAGGTGAAGACTCTCACCCAATTGTTGCCGAGGCCTCCCCTCGCAACATTATCCCGGCGACCCCCAAAGTCAGAAGCTCTGCTCATAATGATTCCCCCATAAATAAGGAATCATTCGATCAAAGTTCGCCAACACTGACGAAGAGGGCTCGTCAGAGGCAACGCCAACGTCACGCTCATCAATTGGCTAAGGCCTTGGAACAAACCGATGAAGTTCGTTACTATGCGGACTTAGAATCGAGGAAACATCAAGTGGTTCAGTCGCCTCAACGTCAAACCACTCATATCTCTGCACAACTCACGACGGAGGAATGGACTCTCGTCAAAAGGGCTCGTTCAACTCTCAAAGGACGTATACAAAAGCATCGTGCAAACGCCGCTCATGCCCGTGCTCTTTTGCAACAAAGACAAGAAGAGAAGGAGGAAATGATGTCTAAAAAATCACCAAAAATTAGCCAAGTGTGGATCCCCAAATCCAAACTTACACAAAAATTGGATCAGCAAGATCAATCCTTCAACCGCGACAGTCTTCACTGTCGCGACATATTCTTCAACCGCGACAGTCCCCACTGCCGCGGTACATCTTTCAACCGCGACAGTCCCTACTGCCGCGGTACATCTTTCAACCGCGGCAGTCCCTACTGCCGCGGCACCTCCTTCAACCGCGACAGTCCCTACTGTCGCGGCACCTCCTTCAACCGCGATAGTCCCCACTGTCGCGACACCTTCTTCAACCATGGCAGTCTCCATTGTCGCGACCAAAAGGAAACTTCCAATGCCTCTCTTTTGACTCTGTCGACATCCATTCTTGGTTCATCTACTGCAATCACTTCTGATGTGTTACCAGTGAAGTCATGGGTCAGTCCTGACTTGTCAAAATTTAAGATTACAATGGCGGATCACCTCGGTCCTTTACCTGATGATCGAGGTAGAATTTCAGTCAAAGAACGCTTGGGTCCGGTGAATGAACCCCAAATAGATTCTTACACTGGGGTTCGTAAATATCCTCCTATCAGGTCAAAACAACTCCAGGATGGGAAAACCCTAATTTCTACCCATTTGGGAGTTCGTAACGAAACTCAGGAGCCCGTTAAGACTCTGCACCCGTAAGGGGGTGGTTCTAAACGTGTGACTCCTGACATAACATTGGATCACTCGAAGGCAACAATAAATTGTCCTGAGAATGCCAATAAGGCTTTACACCCCAGGAAGAAAACGTGTTCGTCAAAAAACATCGCTATACCTGGGGGGTCATACCAACAGACGATAGGATTTTCCGGTAATCATACCGATGAATCATACTATCAAGCTGGAGGTGTGAATAAATTTTAAAAGAGAATTGTCCGAGAAATGAGCTCTCATTGTTCCTGTGCGCGACTCATTAGAGCAGTACTGTCGGAATGTGACTACTCCAAACGAGAAGCCATCCCGCAAAGAGCCTCAGTGCTCCCGAAACTTTTCACCGAAATGTCAAAGTCCAAGCCGAGACATTTCCGCAAGAGAAGATCAGCTGTCCAAGATAACGAATTCCCTAAAGTCACCATCAACATGGCTGATAAAGAAAAATCTAAGCGGCATTCAAGTGAATCAAATTCCGACTTTTCTCCGGAAGGAAAAGTCAATTCAAGAATTGCTCAACGGATGTCTCGACTCTAGTTAAGAGCCATCAGACGTAGGGATTACAAAAAAATGCATGAAGGAATGTCCTCAGAGGATGAACTTTCGGACACTTGTTCTGCGATTGCTTCGGATGATACAATATCTAGCACAGGGCAAGCCAGAGAAGTGTTCGCAATCACTCCTGATCAATTTGCTCAAATTCTTCAAGAAGCTCTAGCCAAGCAACGTGAAGAAATTAGAGCTGAGATGAAAATGGAGATGGATTTGGCTATCCAACAAATGAGAGAATTGCTAGCTCAACGACCTCAACCTCCTGAGTCCAGTCAGCGAGCTGAACCCAGCCGCCACACTCAGAATGTTATAGATGATAACGATCCAGAAGTAGACGAAGTTATTGTGGCTGATACACCTCCCAATAACAATAATGCTGGGAGTGGTTCAACAGATTCTCCCAACAACGATATTAGGGGTAGTTCAATTACACCTCTTAATAACACTGAGGGTGGCCCAATTATTTCTGCTCAACATCACTCAAAGAGAGATGAAGATGATGATAAGAAAATACAAGACCTTAAAAACAAAGTCAATGCTTTGATGTCCGTTCAGGAAGTAAAGAAGACGGGTATTCCGTGTCCCTATCCAGGAGAATGGGATTCAATATCATACCCGACAAAGTTCAATCTGATTAACTTCACACCGTTTGATGGGAAGAGCTCGGCTATTCAACACTTGATTTATTTCAAGTCTCATTTGGGTATGATCTCTGGAAACGAGGTTTTAATGGTCCGGTCATTCGTTGACACCCTTCGTGGGCCCGTCTTCGATTGGTACCGACGTCTTAAGCCAGGGAGCATCAATTGTTGGGATAACATGAAAAGTTTATTCCTCAGCAATTTCTTCGATGATGACACTGAAGTGTCAATCGGAACCCTTCTGGATGAGAAGCAAAGAGACGGAGAGTCAGTTGACAATTTTGTCAAGCGCTTTCGTAATAAAGCAATGAACTGCAGAGATCCTGTCACAGAGGAGTTTATCCTACAGACATGCCACAACAATCTTTCCATCGACGTCCTGAAAACTCTGGGGGTCGTGCCTTCAACCGCTTGGAAAGATTTGAAAATGCGCGGTGAACAAGCTGAACACTTTCTTAAAAGAAAGAAAGTTGAGAGAAGCCAACCAACGATATCTGCAATCGCTGTGAATGCGACTCTCGATCCGAAGTTCCAAAAGGAGTATTCTTTTGAAGATGATGAAGCTCTAGCCATCTTGAAATACCTCCTCGCCAATGACAAAATCGAGCTGCCACCTATTAAAGATCAGGAGGGAGCTAAAATGATTTCGGATCCAAACTACTGTGCATACCACAGAAGGGTTCTTCATCCCACCAAGATTTGCTTTGGACTCAAAAACAAAATCCAAGCCTTAATTGACTCTGACGTCATAACGGCGAAACAAGCCAAATAAAGATGATAGAAAACTCCAAAGAGTATACGAGTATAAACTGCTTCTCTATGTATTCCATTGGGTACACGAGTATAAACTGTCTTCCCTAACTCCGAAGAGTATACGAGTATAAACTGCTTCTCTATGTACTCCATCGGGTACACGAGTATAAACTGTTTTCCCTGACTCCAATGAGTATACGAATATAAACTGCTTCTCCATGTAACTCCGAAGAGTATACAAGTATAAACTGCTTCTCTATGGACTTCATTGGGTACACGAGTATAAACTGTTTTCCCTGACTCCGATGAGTATACGAGTATAAACTGCTTCTCCATGTAACTCCAATGAGTATAAGAGTATAAACTGTTTCTCCTTTTCCTCCGATGGGTATACGAGGTTAAACTACTTCCTTTATTTTCAATAACGGGAAGTTCCTGAAGAATATTACTCTTAATATTCTTAAGGATAACCCAACAATGTGGCCGAATATAATTGGATTTAGATTCGCCAAATAGCTGGGCGTGGAATACCTTAATGGGAAGTTCCTAGAGAATATTACACATGGTAATTTATTCTTAATCATGATTAAGAACCTCCCACTATGCCTTTTAATCATTTTTAAGATGATTAGAAACTCTCACTGTGCCTAAGACTTTAACACTCCTACTGTTGAAGTCCTGACGCGACATCCAAAATTTTAATTTGCTGATCCATAGCGATTATCAAACCCCTTCGAGTCAAATCCTAGCCACTTGACATCGAAAACCACCACCGAATGATTTGTACAAGGCAACATTCTCACTGTTATTTGTACCTTATTCTCACTTCCTATTTGGTCAAACCTTTAAACAGTTAGGACCAAAGCCAAACAGTTAGGACCAAAGCCAAAACCCCCTCTCGATTCCTTCCATGAACGAGAGGTCCATAAATTGAACGATCAAACATTTAAACAGTTAGGATCATCTCAAATCTCCATTTGGTCAAACCTTTAAACAGTTAGGACCAAAGCTAAAATCATCTCTCGATTCCTTCCATGAACGAGAGGTCCACAAATTGAACGATCAAACCTTTAAACAGTTAGGATCGTCTCAAACTCCCATTTGGTCAAACCTTTAAACAGTTAGGACCAAAACCAAAATCATCTCTCGATTCCTTCCATGAACGAGAGGTCCACAAATTGAACGATCAAACCTTTAAACAGTTAGGATCGTCTCAAACTCTCACGTGGTCAAACCTTTAAACAGTTAGGACCAAAGCCAAAATCATCTCTCGATTTCTTCCATGAACGAGAGGTCCACAAATTGAACGATCAAACCTTTAAACAGTTAGGATCGTCTCAAACTCCTATCTGGTCAAACCTTTAAACAGTTAGGACCAAAGCCAAAATCATCTCTCGATTTCTTCCATGAACGAGAGGTCCACAAATTGAACGATCAAACCTTTAAACAGTTAGGATCGTCTCAAACTCCTATCTGGTCAAACCTTTAAACAGTTAGGACCAAAGCCAAAATCATCTCTCGATTCCTTCTATGAACGAGAGGTCCACAAATTAAGCGATCAAACCTTTAAATAGTTAGAATCGTATCAAACTTTCACCTGGTCAAACCTTTAAACAGTTAGGATCAAAATTAGAATCCTTTTTCGATAAATGAAAGGTTTCCACACATTCCCCTTCGGTCAAACCTTTAAATAGTTAGGACCAAAGTTAAAATTCCATCTCGATAAACGAGAAATCCTCTTTTAGATTGGATAATCAAACCTTTAAACAGTTAGGGTTATCTAAATCTTCTCGATTCTTGGGGTGGAGATCACACTCTTAGTTTCACCCTTCAGAGTCTTGAAGTAGAGATCCTACTTTGAGTTTCTTTTGTATCAGGAGATAGAATATAAAATTCTTCCTCTCCATCATCGGGTTCATCTCTACCAATAAAAAAAAAGACCAGAAGATAGAATATAAAATTCTTCCTCTTCATCTTTGGGTTTATCTCTACCAACAAAAAAGAGACCAGGAGATAGAATATAAAATTCTTCCTCTCCATCATCGGGTTCATCTCTACCAACAAAAAAGAGACCAGAGGATAGAATATAAAATTCTTCCTCTTCGATTTTGGGTTTATCTCTACCAACAAAAAAAGACCAAGATACTCCAATAGGTACACGAGTCTAAACTGTTTCTCTACTCTCAACAGGAAGTTTCTGGAGAATATTACTCAGAATATTCTTAGGGATAACCTGATTACCTCCCAACGGGTATACGAGGTTAAACTATTTCCCGAAAACTCCGATGAGTATATGAGTATAAACTGCATCTCCTTGAACCTCCCAACGGGTATATGAGGTTAAACTATTTCCCGAACACTCCGATAGAGTATATGAGTATAAACTATTCCTCCATTCTTCAACACCAGCTCTAATTCAAGACTTCGACAACGGCCATGCGATAAACGCAACACCGGAAGAATTTTAGCTATTCTACAAAGCAGTGAATAGACTAAAAGATAAATAAGTCAGGAATTGAAGCCACAGACCATTCTACACAACTTCTTCAACTAAATACTGAAGGGATTACAAGTAAAACCTGCCTTATCCAAAGTGTCTCAGACTCTTCTATAAAAGAACGAGTCTGAGATACTTTGGAATGAGTATCTGTAGGCGTCAAAAAATACTCATAGATATTCAAATACAACTCAAGGCTGAGAAGAGAACAATGTGCATGCATGTGACAAAATACACTGATAGGCGACACATATAGGCGCAGCAGCCTATGGTGACGAGCCATAGGCGCGGCAGCCTAGGGTGACGCGCCTATACACGCCAGTCCATGGTGACGCGCAAACTACAGAGAGTTGCCGCGGCGGTTACAAAACAGTTACAGAATGATTCTTCAAAGTCCACGTGGTGCCATGATGAAAAAGAAACGTGTGCTGATATGGACAGACGGTTAAACCACGAAAAAAGTGGTTAAAAGTCGTGGGAGGACGGTTTCAAACATGATGGAACGTGGCTGGAACTGCCTCTTTGGCCGCGCCAGTCCATACTGACGCGCCAATAACTGCGGCAGCATGGGCTGACGCGCCCAAAGAGCATATGTGCGATCGGTTATTTTGCTTCCATTGGTACTGTTGTGCACTCCTATCCTTATAAATACCTTACTAGACACGAAATAAGGCACAAAAAGCAGATTGGAGCATAGAGACTT
>BQKN01000496.1:247276-260494 GCA_022839385.1 Asparagus kiusianus | reverse complement strand
AGCCGTATCATTGATATACAGACTGCTAAAACTTTATATATATATATATATAGTTTTAGCAGCTCTCTTGTTAAGCTTAACCATTTAAGAAATGAGATTATGGAAATTTCAATTTTTCACGTAATTAATTCCCTAGTGAAGTCCCTATGTCAATCACTATCGAACTTGAATCATTGCAGTTTCAGTGGCAAGGGCTTTGAGGGAAAATCATAGATGAAATTTTCGGGTGGAATGATAAAGCACTTGAAAAAGAAGATGAAATGGGGGTTGCAGGCCTTGTGATGTTAACCCTACGGGATAACTTCTTTCTAAGAGATAAAATACAAAGAGGTGCACTGTCATGTATTTTGCAACAAGACGAATCTTAAGCTGGGAAAGAAACAGAACTTGTTATCTTCTACTGTTCCCGCTAAGATGGATGAACCACCCTCAGTCTGTGAAAACTCAAGTGACACACCTATCAATACAAGTCAAAAGGCTCAGTATAAAGCGTCATACTCAAAAACTCTGACTATTCTTCCGAACAGTGATATAGATGGGCTTTTGGAGTGTCCTGTATGCAGTAACTCAATGTTTCCACCTATACAACAGGTGCGCCATACATTTCACACTAAATGTTTGTTATGGGTGTAGAAGTTATAGAAAGTGATAATCAACCATATTCATATTAGCTATTAACTATAACTATAATTAGAAGTCAGCATTGTTGGAGATTGGGATATGAATGCTATTTTGTTGGAGTTTATAAACATGGGGGGCATAAGTTTAACATGCAATTATACGTGTCACTTCCTTAGTGCCATCTGTTTATTTATCATTTCTACATCCATCATGTAATACTTTTTACCCGGTGATTTGCACTGCCCAGAATAACTTCATCCTTGGTTTTGCTTCTACTTCCATACATAATCATGCAGTACGGTGGCACATGATTCTCAGAACATCCGCTGCCCAGAATACCTTGTCACTTGATTTATTTCTTTCTAGCATAGTCATCCAGAAAGGTTGTATATAACAAGTTCAAAACATCAATATCTAATTCGTACTTCCCATTCATGACAATAAGGCATAATGCTTCCATGCTTTATTAAATTACATATTAAAGCTCCAGTGTGATTTCTTCTAAACCTACTGAATACAAGTAACTAATTAGTTGGTGGATGATACTTCATTTCATTATTTCATCTTAGTAACTGGAGCCACATATTTTCTTAAAAAAACTTCTTAAGGGAATTAAACAGGGGATTGAAGTACTGATAACAAAATTATGAAACATTATTTATCTTGCTTTGACTAACGAAAGATGACCTTGTTTGTGCGGCTATTGAATTAATCTGCACTCTTTTCAAGTGAGTAAACCTTATCATAGGAAGCAAATTATGACTAAGAAATTTAAATTTCAGTCTGGTTTAAGATTGTTCACATAAATTGGTTTCAAAATATTCCAGCTGCTTAATTGCTCGTGAGTTCTCTGAAAGCAAGTTGTCATGAACTATCACTCTATGCGAGAACATTTTTTTTTAGTAAATCACTTGTTTGGACTGCATCTGTTTTATTCATAGTAGATCTTATAATATCTGTTTTATGTGACTTTGCTGCAGTGTCCCAGTGGGCACACCCTGTGTTGTGCCTGCAAGAACAGAGTTAAAAACAAATGTCCAATTTGCCGAAAGGAAATCGGTAATATAAGATGTCTGGCACTTGAAAAGCTTGCAGTTTCACTCCACTTGCCCTGTTCATACCAGTACCTTGGTTGTGAGGAGATATTCCCTTACTATAGTAGGCTGCAGCATGAAGAACAATGTATGTACAGGCCATATGAATGTCCTCATCCTGGTTCAGATTGCCCCTTGACTGGGGATATCCTGTCCCTTTTGTCTCATCTAAGGGAGAACCATAAGGTGGATCTTCAGAATGGTTGCACCTTTAATCACCGATATGTGAAGCAAAACCCATGCTCAGTTGATAATGTTTCATGGACGCTAACAGTAAGCTCATTTTCTTCCCTTTGGTTGATTTATTGTAAAAAGATCTATCTCATACATGTACTGAGAGCTTTTCAAAATCAAAGTTTTAATGCACAAGTCACTTTTAATTGGTTTCTTATAAACCTTAGAGACAATGGTCTTCAATCTGTTAAGACTACAACTTAAAGAGAGAGCATCTTGTTCTCAGATTGATCATCTAATATGAGTAATTGATTAATCCATAAATCAAATATTTCAGCTCCAATTCGTATGTTTTTTTTTTTGAATTACCAAGATTATTTTTCCTTCAACCTACTATCTGACTATTTAAGACTTAGAAATCACATTTTCATTTTTTTAAATTATTTTATGTGACTATATGTTTCTGTTGTGATTTTAAGTTTCTTGGTCAAAATCAGGACATGATGGTGATAAGAATACATACCCATGACCCATCCCGATGGCCAAAAGTTTACCACATTTAGTAGCTTCTCTACCACTTGCTCTTGCCTTGCCAGGATTGAGTCATTCTGTTACAAAACTAGTAGTAAATTTTTGGAACAATTACCAGTCATTTTTTTAACGCCTTGAACGAAGACCATATGTCAAACTTATTTCAACATTGGATATACTTCCCTTTAATTTGGTTTTCCTCTGAGAACTGATTAGAATTTTATTTGCCAGCTTTTCAACTGCTTCGGTCAGTACTTTTGTCTGCACTTCGAAGCATTTTTGTTAGGATCTGAACCAGTGTACATGGCTTTCCTCCGTTTCATGGGTGAAGAATCTGAAGCAAGAAAGTTTGGGTACTGCTTGGAGGTTGGAGGTAATGGGCGAAAGATGATGTGGCAGGGGGTCCCCCGCAGCATCCGGACCCACCACAGGATTGTTCGTGATAGCCACGATGGTCTCATCGTTCAGAGAAGCATGGCTCTCTACTTCTCTGGTGGAGATCTGAAAGAATTGAAGCTGAGAGTTACTGGTAGGATTTGGAGGGAGGTGTGAGAAAGTTAGAAAGACGAGCAAAATATTCTTTTCTGCAATCTACCATGCAAACATCAAGGATTGGTCATTCGACCACAGAGTGTACAGGGAGACGTGCTGCTGCAAAAGGTGTTTTTTGAGGACAGTTGCAGGATTCTTTTCTTGTTCCTCTTGGATATGCGTCCAGTATACGGGACATTAGTTTAGGATTCTGATTCTTGGATGCATTTTTGTTAACCTCCTGGTCATCGGTGTTGATAATGCGAACGTATTGAAGAAATAGCGTCCATACTACTGTCTTGTGGAATTGTAACTTCACTGGGTTAAAGTAATGCAAAAAAGAGCATATTCTGTTATCCTCTCCGGAAGCTTTGTTTTGATCCATGCTTTATGCTATTTGCCTACATATGCTCTCTAAAATCTAACTACCAAATCCCATTGTATTTTCTAGCAGAGAAAATAGAGATGTTAGTGAAGAACGCTCGTGTGTGTGTGTCTTAAATCCTCAGCTGAATTCGTGCAAAGAAAAAAAATAACGAACATTTTGGCTAAACTATCAGATTGGTGTCTTTTATATACTCAATCTACCACTTTGATATTTTTTCCAGCTCCAGTGACGTTTTGGCGTTTTCGGAGCGAAAAGTGCAATTAGGCCTAAAACTTCGGGCCAATGGATAAAAGCTGCCAAAAACCTCACATGATGCTATTAGTGCTGTATTATTCATGAGAAAAACGTTCGAAGATTATTTGACATAATGGTGTAAGGATAAGAACTATGTTCAAGCTTAAGTAGGGATGTTGAGTCCACTACAAGTAAGTAGAGTTTAGGATAAAGAAGGAGAGGACATGAAATTACTTTCAAAAATAGTGGGGAAAAAAAAAGCTTGAAAGGTTGAAAACCGCTACCATATAAGAAAAGAGGTTCCATGGCTTTTTTCACAGGCGATAAAGTTTTGGGTCTAATTACATATTTGGTCAGAAAAAATAACAGAACTTCGCCAACTGGTAAGAGGGGGATGCAAAAAAATAACAACCCTGTAATTTAGTCCACATTTATTTATTTCCAAAATTTCTTTTTTTTCAAACCGATAAAAAGACAAAAATATCCTCAGAATATTCTCAAACTCCGGCCGCTGTCCCTTTTTAGCCGAAGAAGAGCCCGATGACTCTGGATCCTATCAACCCTCCCGCTCACTCCCCCCTCCTTCGGTTTTCCCTGGAAAAAAAAACCCCTAAATTGTACAAATCTCCAAGCTCACACCTTTTCTTTCAAATCAAGTTAAGCTCATGGATCGTCTCGCTGCTCCGGCTCGCCTAATGATCGTCTCCGACCTCGACAACACAATGGTAACGTCTACTAGTTCAAACCCTAGCTTCTAAAACTGATAGATTCTTTTTCTTTTAATTAGGTTGATCATGATGATCCTAACAACCTCTCGCTGCTTCGATTCGATGCGCTGTGGGAATCAAACTACCGCCATGACTCTCTCCTTGTGTTCTCGACTGGGAGATCGCCGGCGATGTACAAGGAGCTGAGGAAAGAGAAGCCCTTGCTGACCCCCGATATCACGATCATGTCGGTTGGCACCGAGATCGCTTATGGTGAGACGATGGTTGTCGATGAGGAGTGGGAGCGGTTTCTTGATCAGAAATGGGATCGAGACGTTGTCATTGAGGAGACGTCCAAGTTTCCCGAGCTCTTGTTTCAGGTAATAGACCTGAACTCCAAAAGAAAATGTTTTTTTTTAATTTTATTTTAAAAGTATTGATCACCCGAATCTCATCTATTTCGAAAGATAGAAACAAAAGAACTTGATCTCATTATTTATCCCAAGATAGTCTCTGTAGTTTAAACCTGTGTGTTTAACTCCTAAAGAAACTAACGGCATTTGATTTAAGTTTCTGTTTTCTAAACTATATGACCATTATGCAGACAATGGCTCCTTCCAGACCCATTAAAATTTGCACATTGAACATAAATTTTGCACATAAGAGCATATAACATAGAGTGAGTTTTGAATGGGTTTTATGAGGAGTCAGTGCCTTCATGACTGTTAAAAGGAAATGGAGAGCTGAAGACATGGTTATAATAGGAAAATAGAAAGATTAACAGTTGTTACTATCATTCAGATTGACTGAACATATATAATGGACTAATGTAAGGGTAAGTAATGGGTTTTGAGGGGTTTATTCTGTAATATCAAATTTTGAGGGACTTCTTTCGAGATAGATGGGATTTGTAGACCAACGTCTCAAATCCTTCTTTTTAAACTTTTTTTAGCGAATTAGAGATGTTTGTTTATTAATATGACTGTAGTCAGCAACAGAGCAGCGGCCTCATAAGGTTAGCTTCTTCATAGAGAAAAGAAAAGCTGAAGGAGTGATACAGTCCCTCTATGAACGTCTCGGGAAACAAGGGGTGAGATTGATCTGTACAAACTTACAATTTTTGGAAAGAAATTGGGTTGTTTGAAAATGTGATTTTGCGTCTTGTTCAGTTGGATGTGAAAATAATTTATAGCAGCGGAACAGCCATTGATGTACTTCCGCAAGGTGCAGGCAAGGGTCAAGCTCTAGCCTATTTGCTTAAGAGGTTTAAATCGGATGGAAAGACTCCTGTGAATACTCTCGTTTGTGGTGATTCTGGCAATGATGCTGAGCTGTTCATTGTTCCTGATGTCCACGGCGTGATAGTGAGTTTAATTTGCTAGCATTGAAGAGCTTCGGTTGTTTGTTAGATCGCTTTTGTATGACTTATGTTTGTGAATTTGTAGGTTAGCAATGCCCAAGAGGAGTTATTGCAATGGTACAAGGAAATTGGCAAGAATAATCTGAAGATAATTCATGCAACTGAAAGATGTGCAGCAGGTATAATTGAAGGTATAGGGCATTTCAAGCTGGGTCCTAATATGTCTCCTAGAGATGTTATGGATTTATCTACTTTCAAGCTAGAGACATTCAATCCCGGGCATGAGGTCGTCATGTTCTACTTGTTGTATGAGAGATGGCGTCGAGCTGAGCTAGAAAACTCTAAATTGATCATTGAGAATATGAAAAGGATAACAGTGAGTTACATTTTTCTTGTTGTATTTCAATATAAATATGTTATTCTTGGTTTTACTATTAAGAAGATGGTATATGATGCCACATTTTAGAAACTTGCATATTCAACTGATGCAGAGGTCCCAAAGCAAGTTCACTTAAAAAACATAGTTCCCTAGAGTGACAACTTTTATTTCATAAAACTTTGTTTGTGCTTGAAAACAACAAGAATCTCAGATGAAACATGATGATATAGATGAATTAAATAGACTTCTTGTCATGAGCTTATGTATTTTCATGCAATATCAACTAATAAATTGTTGTTGTTGTAGTATCACAGTGGAATTATTGTCCATCCTTCTGGAGTTGAGTGTCGTCTTCATGAGTGTATCGATACATTTGCACATTATTATGGTGATAGAAAAGGGAGTCAGTTTCAAGTTTGGGTGGACAGAGTATCTTCTTCTCAGATTGGTTCAGATACTTGGCTAGTGAAATTTGATAAATGGGAGCAGTCAGGTTAGTTACACAACTTGCTCCCTTTGTCAATTATTTATCATGCTCTCACACATAAGTGCATGTGGTTTTTTCATTGTTATTCTTCTCGCATATGCAAAAAGTCCATCTTGCCTCTTTAAACAGTAGTGTTATTGTGGATACTAGCAAAAGATGCTTTAGAATTTCATGATCTAAAATTAGTGGGAGTAATATGGAAATATATGAAAGGTAACTGTAGCTGTTACGAGAACTGAGTTTATGATTCACATTGATGCCATGAAATAACTGATACTAATAATACCAGTTAATGTGAATAATTCATCGTGCGTTCGTGGTGGTTAGATTATGGAGTCATGGTGACGGTTGCGGACAATCTAGTCTGTAGAGTTAAAACAGGATATTTGAAATGGGGAAGTGATTTTGGAGTACCATATAATCATGAATAACCATAAAGTTGAACAAAAATTCTAGAAGGAGATTGATTGTAATACCAACCATGTTTTGTAAATCAGAGTGTTGAGTAATTAAACATGTCCGAAAAAATGCATGCTACTGAGATCAGAATATTGAGACTGGCTATTTCTTAAAGAAAGGATGAAATTATTTAATTCTTAACAAGTTAAAGGTAGCTTCAGCTAAGGATAAGACAAGGAAGATATTGTTTTTAGATAGTTTTCACATGTGTAACATGGGATTATTTTGTGGAAATAAGAGAGAGAAGTTCGTGCTCAAGGAGTGACAAGGACTCGCATCAAAACAATTGAATTCGGATAGGGGTTGCGAAAAGGGGGGTGGGCGGGGGGGGCCCCGGCGGGGGGGATGATATATTGTTCACGTATTTGATAAGCTTGCTCTTCAGAAAGAGAAATGCAGAAGAAGGATTCACAAAGCTTAACCCCAAAATGTTGATGCAAAGATTACATGAACCTAGTTGCCCATTCAGGCTTAAAGTAACAGTGAGAGCAAGCTGAAGAGTGATGATGACACTGAGGTAGGCCTACAGGTGGTTAAAAAAACCTTCACATTTTACCCGAATTGAGAAGCTCCACAATTGTTTGTATTCAAATTCTCTATTCTTGCCAAAGATAATAATATTAATAGTTCTTGCTTCCTACTCAAGTGGACAATCTTTTTCTTCCCAGATAGATATAGTATTGTATTATTATTATTAGTTGTGTGTGTATTTTCATTTAGCATTGCGCTTCCAGCTTACTAATCCATGCTGTCCAAATCTTGGCAGATGAAGGGCCTCAATGTTGTATTGTGACCGCGCTATTACACTCAAAGGTAAACACTGATTCAAAGTCCGTTGCTTATTCTCGTAAAAATTGTTTTCTTATTCTATGTAGAATTGCTTTCGCAGCCTGAAACTCCAAACGGATTTGTGTTGGTGCACGCCCATCAAACGTGGATGGACGGATTTGCAGCAAGGGATAAAAGTTCATGTATTTTCTGAGTTTTGATACGAAACCAGTCTGTAAATCAACAGAAAACTCAGCGGAAAAAAAAGGAAATAAGTGTATAATTTCTTCTTTTTGCTGAGGACTCTATGTAAGTTGTTTACACTTCAATGGATAGAACTTAGTTTGAAGTTCAATCAGTGGAGAGATTTATCCTTTGGGAATTTTGGATCCTGTAAAATTTTAGATATAAACTGATCGTAAAAGTATCATCAGTCTCTTAACAAAACAAATAGATAAATAGAAGTTTACTCACATCTTCTTTGATTGCAGTTGTGTTTTCTCAGTTGGCTCCTTTTATAGATACACCCTTTCCTTTTATGGAACGTTTAGATACACCCTTTTACTGTAGGTTTAATTATTTATCATTTCAAAACTTTGTTATCGGCATTTAGATATCATGAGTTATTTGTATATGCCCGTAGGACTGCATTTTTAACACAAATCCGTAGGGATATCTCATCAATACTAGGTTTAAAGGAGAATGCCTATTAAAATTACAAATTATAATAAACTGAAAGTAGATGCCACAAATAAAAGCAGAGTCCCTAGTACATATGAAGATGAAATGATGAATGCATTTGCAAATCCCACCTATTGAAACTTGAATGATATTAGCCCACCATGGTGATCTGTATAGTTGAGAGGTTTTAATATGACTTCCACGGTCCTGTGTTCGATTTCGGACTAGGTTATCGGAAAAAAAAAAAAAGAAAGAAAGAAAAACTTGAGCGGCATTAGTTAGTGGAATAACTTTATTCTCTTACCTTTAAGAAAGCAAATAAATTGGCTTTTATTATTAGCTTCTGAAATAGTTTTGTATTGGTGTATGACGGCCATATTGGAGCAAATCAATTCTTTGTTACTATAAACTCAAAAAATTGAATTTTTTATAATAACTTTGTGTTAACTATTGTTATTGTTCATGTCTTACAGTAGGGGGTGTTCTAATCATAATTTAATTACTTACATTAGATTGACAAAAGATAGAATATTCTGGGGATATTTCTTAACAGAATTAGGCGGGGATAAACTTTTTTCCATATATTGACGATTTGAGAGAGAGTTTTGCAAATAGTGAGATTTGAGGGGTAAATTTACAAATATTGATGATTTAAGGGTTATGTACACAAACAACCCTTTAACTTTATTCAGATTTTTGCTTAGATTCCTAGCGGATATCTGCAGACATAGAATTCACTTTATTATTAAAGTTATTCAGATAGCAGCCATAGAATTCACTTTATTAAAGTTATTCAGATATTTGCTTAGATTCCTAGCGGATATCTGCAGCAGCCAGTTTGCCATGAGTCATGACATTTTGTATGATCCATCCAGCCATTCAAATTTGCATATGTCATATATCATATACGAGTGCTCGATAGTTTATGAGATTGTCGGTAATATCAACTGAAAAGAACATTATGAGTGTTTTTAGATGTGCTTACCCGTGAATGTTGGTAATAGCAACTGAAAAGAGCATTACAATATATTTTTAGGGATTTTTTTTTTAAATAGACCGATTTTGCTAAGTATTTAGTAAAATCGATCTCTTTTTGACCAACAGGCCAACAAGAGGTCGATTTTTAAAAAAACACCTCCCAGAAAACATACGAGACTACTAGTCAGGACTACTAGTCCCGTATGTTTTCAGTGTGCTAATCACGGAGTAGTGCTCTCAGAAAACATACGGGACTACTAGTCTCGTATGTTTTCCGGGAGATTAGTGCCATTGAAAACATACGGGATTACTAGTCCCGTATGTTTTCAGCTGGGCGTTTTTTAAAATCGATCTCTTTTTGGCCTGTTGGCTAAAAAAAGGTCGATTTTACTAAATATTTAGCAAAATCGGTCTATTTAAAAAAATTCCTATTTTTAGAGGTGCTTGCCTGTGAATGGAGAGGTTCCAGATTCGTGACAGTGCACAACATATTTAGACGAATTTTCTTCCATATTCTTCGCAGGACAAATGGGGAAAATCTTTGTAACTAAAGTACCAGATGCTATAGATCTTTTATAACTAGCTATTTCATAATCCTTCTTAGAATGCATAGGCATACAAGTTGTCTAAACTGATGCATGTCCACGGAATAACTAAAAGGGAATTTACTATTAAACCATGACATATTGCAATATTAGATTTTGTGTCGATTTAATTTAAGTCACTTGCTATCAACCACGACACGAGAACAGCAAATGGATAACCTTTTGGCTTTTAGAGAATGGAAGCACGCAACATCTAAGTTAACCATTTAACTGTGTATACATCCTACAAGGCAAAAAAGATATTAACTACCAAGTGTGTTCAGCCTCCAGTAACTTCAATCCGACATGAATGATAAACTCCTTTCCTTTTTTAATCATCGTTAGAATATAAAAATATAACCCTCAACTCGCACCATAACTTCAGGGTTTTTGCGCAATTGTTAGAGGGACTTTAAGATTGTATCAGAGCAACCCAGGTTGAAATCCCCCACTAGCCATGAATTTAAAGCAGGTTTTCTAAAATTTCACCCCTCCATGTGAGTCCAGGATCCGTCCCATAAAAATGGGCACTCAACCTGTAGAGGCATGTTAGAATATAATAATATGACCCTCAATCCTCACCACATCTTCAGAGTTATGGTGTAATGGTTAGGGACTTTAAGACATGCTCCTGACAGATAAGATCACATGGTCTTTTAACCAATCATTCCTCACATCATGTGCTACTTTTGTTGTGCCTCTCTAAACAATGGTGTTATTGTGGAGATCGTTATTGTTGATGTTAATAAAATATGGAAAAAAGGCTTGTAATGTCATGATCTAGATAAAATTTGTAGGACTAATATGGAACAGATTTTGAAACATAACTTCAGCTTTCATCGTGGATTCACTTATTTAGGCAAGGCAGGATTGTTTAAATGGAGAAGTGATTTTGGAGTAGTAATATTGAATCACAGAATAAGTTGAATGAAAATTCTACAAACTTTTGTGATACCAGTCATGTGTTCTATAAATCAGAATGTCGAGCCAGTAACATGCCCCAAAACGTGAACGCTACTGAGATCAGATTTTGAGATGGGCAAGTCAACATTGCTTAGAAGATAAGATTAATTAATTAGTAAATTGTTAAACATTCACGAAAGTAAATTGAAACACCATAAACGTGTATCTTGCAAATAAATTAAAGCATAGTTAAATTATCTAGACAAGGGAAAACTTCAAAATAGTTTAATAATGAAAAATACAAAATTAATATCATAATTATTTGAATTTTAACATTCATGAAAGTAAATTCAAACACCATCAACGTGCATCGTGCAAAAATTTAGACATAGTTAAATTATCTAGATAAGGGAATTTTTTAAATATAGTTTAACGATTGAAAAACAAAAATAAATTTGCAAATAAACAAATTATGATAACGATTGAAAAACAAAACAGAAAAGGGCCCAACCGGGTTCGAACCGGTGACCTATTGATCTGCAGTCAATTGCTCTACCACTGAGCTATGGACCCAGCTGAGAAATTTTGCACTCTAATCTAACAAGATAGGATATAATCAGCTAATTGGCAAAATGACCACCATACGTATTCATTGAAGATTGGATTCTCTAATTTCTAAATATCATGATATGGCTCTAAAAAAGAGTTCCACGGTTTCACCCTCTCCTCTTTTCTATATTAAGTTACTCATTGGATTTACAAATTTTATGGCATCGCATTGGATAATAGATTATATTCATATAGAAGACTATATTAGTGATTTAACTAAGAGAACAAAACTTATTATGTCTAAAATGATCTGAATGAAAACTCTTTATTTTGCCATCCGATACGCCACGCACGAATTTGGAGCCTCTTCTTTGTATTGCTTCCTTGAAAATTGTTCTGTTATAACTGCCATCAATAAGCAACTGCAACTGCACAAATAAAGGTCCACTACTCCGCTCAGCCCAATTAGGTGCTAAGTACTGGGCCCATAACTGACGTCCATAATGGCCTTCAATCCAGTGGGGCAGACAGACACTAGGGAAGATCACTTCAATCAAGGGCCTAGTGGGTGGGCTTAATTTAATGGCTTGGTGGCCCTTTATTTTGGGCTTAGTTAGCATATATGATGATGACCCGGTAGTTATAGTTAGCCTCATTTAATACTAATATGGTATTTTTTAACATTTATTTTTGCCGGTGCTTTTATAATTGGATGCCAATTACAAGGGAACAATTAAGAAAGCAATACGAAGAATGAGGTTCCTAGTGCGCGCGTGCTGTGAGCCTGTATCAGATGGCGAAACAAGAATTTTCATTCGTATGAGGCATTACAAGTCAAGGAGACCACTTTAACATAAAGGTCGTCTGGGTCGAAATAAGAAAAATTCCTTAAAGACCCAAAATATGGGACCAATAAAGGAGACAAGTGATGTGTCCCCCTTCTATTCGATAATGAGTTAGTCATCATTAATGATGATCAACTCATTATCCAATAGGAGCGAGACACCTCACTTGTCCCCTTTATTGGTCCCATATTTTGGGTCACTGTAGCAAAGCTCTCGAAATAATATCATACTAGTTGATGACGTGGAGTACCCGATCGCATCGTGTCAATTTCTTCACGATAAAATCTTTTTGGTTCAATTTTTGCCCAGGTCCGACGAGGGAATAAGGTCAATATATTTATATATTCACTATCTATCTGCAAGGTAATATAGAGAACTTTGGTTTTTTAACTGACACCATACGTTTGAAAAGTTAAGACTTGACCAGCGTAGTACAAAACAAAGGATAAATATCTTTACGGAGAAAACAGGGGGAAAAAATATATAATGAAAGTGATAATAAATCAATTTCAATTTTTATTTAATGCTACGTGTATCATCACATGGGTAAAAGTAAAACCACCTGCGATCTTTTCAGCAATATTGCTTTGGATAGGTATCCTCTCCGCTACGGAAAAGTAGTGGATGGACTATTACGTTATCACAACCATTGACTATCTAGTGGATGGTTATGTGTTTTATTTAAGTGCGGACTAGTAATTAGTACAACACACGAGAATACGTTGAGTATTAAATTTAGAATGAATCATACAGTTGTGATAAAAAATAGCCGTGCCTCCACTGTTTGTTTTTTTTTTGGGTAGCGGGGAGGATACAAACCCGATCCTGATATGTTTACCCCGCACTTAAAAAATGGAACCCTATGTTGTCAAAAGATTTTGTATAATATACCTTACATAATTTCCATCAATGTATATATATATATATATATATATATATATATAT
>BQKN01000496.1:204266-237276 GCA_022839385.1 Asparagus kiusianus | reverse complement strand
ATAGCCTTTAATCTTGCTCAAGTTCTGACACTATTATTCTCAGTTCTAAAGAAGACTATTAGTCTCAGAGCATTGGATCTTATCAGCCAAAATAATAATTAGCGCATATTCATGTACTCGAATTTTGGCCATTGATCCTTTGTGGTCATTGATCCTTTATCTTTGCACATGAATACATTGACATATACATCATGGTTTCAAATTACTTTCCATTACTTAATTTTTCATATTATGCTAATTTAAACAAAGATATGATAAACTGTTCGGGCGTGATTGTGATGTACGTTCATCATCCATCGGCTGAAAGCCACATCTCAAACTAGGAATGTTGAAGCTATTTTATTTTAACTACAACAAAATATCATAATTTCACAGTGTCTAAGAGCCAGAATTATCTGAACGATTGACTGCAGCATCTCTCAATGACCAAGAATTCCATGCCCTAAAACAACTTTGTTGTAGTATTACTGTGAAAATTGCACCCTGCATCTAATGCAACTTAATAAGAATGATAGAAAAATTTATTTGTCTTATACAAATTTAGTTGCATATGTCGGATGATTGTGAAAAAAAAACTTAAAAATAAAACCACGTGTTTTGCCCATAATCATACAGGTTTGGAACTCTGGTACGATGGAAAAAAATTATAGTCTTCACCAAATGATCAAAATAAAATTTCTTTGCATCTTTTCACGCATTTTATTTGTGAATTGTGATCTTTTACTTTCCCGCCTATGCGCGCTTTTATTCACTGGACACTCTTAAAATCCCTTCTCTCTCCTCGCGCACCCCTTTTCCCCTCTCTGATCCATTCCGTGCCCTAAAAAAAAAACCCCAAAAAAATAAAAACCTCTCTTTCTTTCCCCCAAAGTCATTTCTTTCTATTCTCAAATTAGGGTTAGGGTTTCTCCTCTCTCTCTATCTCAACATGGCTGATGCTTTCGATGACGAGAACGAGAACGAGCAGACTTATACGATGAACGAATACATGGAGAAACTCGAGGCGGAGGAGCTGGTAACGGTCTCTTCTATCCAAGTTTTGTTCTTTAGTTTATGGATCGTTGATTTTGGGTACTTTGGTTTGAAACCCTAGGAGGCTGATTTGGTACTTGGAGGGGACGAGGGCAAGGAGTGCACTTACCCTAACGGGTACATGAAGAGGCAGGCGATCTTTTCTTGCCTAACTTGTGTTCCCAATGGCAGCGCTGGGGTTTGTACTGCTTGTAGCCTCGTATGCCATGATGGCCACGAGGTAATCTGTAATCTTCGTTTGCTTTGTTTTGGTTTGATGTTCAATTGCTTGTACTTTTTAGGACTTATACCTCGATTTGGGGATTTTATGGATTGCATACTTTACGATGAGGAACAAAAAGGAGGAAATGTAAGTTTAGATTGTAGGGAAAGAGAGTACTGAATCTTTGGAGCTAAATCTAAGGCTTGCTTCATTTAGATTGATGCAGAAAGGGGAGATGTAGTTTATATCTCCAAGAGAAGTTCTTCTTGCACCCGACTTGATGGTGCCGATGTTTTCTACTAATACTTGATTTGTTAGAATCCTGAGGAAAAAAAATAGAGAGGGCACACATGGTGCCTTTTCTTGCAGTTGATCTGTGATTTTGGATCCAAAAAGAATTTCTCTATGCCTCTATCTCTAATAGAGCGAAAGTTATGAATTTAACTGTAGTTGGCTACTTTGTGTCTTTTAGTTAGATGGGTTTTTGATCGACATGAGATAGTTTCTTAAAATATATACGATTTTTTTAGTAAACTTTGTGGATTGGTAGAAACTTGGCTTTGACTCATTTGTAGAATGAGAAGGAAAGGGAAAGGACATGATAGAATCTGAGGATCAACTTGGTTGTCTTTCACTCTTAACATCTTATTCTGGGTCTCCTCTTTTAAGTGGAAGCAATATTTAGTATATTTGTAAAATATTTGACAACCTAGTCTTGTCTTTGTAAATACTATGTTCCTAGCAATATTAAGTCTGTGATTCCTGTTTATTGGTAAAGGCTAGCAGTTAAGTTGAAAATTCTTTGGTCATAATCTTTTACATAGTATGTGTGAAGTGTGATTCTTGGTTGGAGTGAGAAAACAAGAGACAATGATGTATGTTTTTCCTCTCAAGGGCCAATTATTTAGATGCTTAACATGTTAAATATTGGTGTTTCCTCAAAGTTTACCGGGACTTTGGATAAATCAGTACATATGTATCATTTGGATTTGTAATCTTAAACATATTTTTTAACGTCAAGTTTTTGTGATACAGAAAATTCCGGTGTTAGGAGTGTCTAGTACCCATAATCATGAATTTTATAAGAAAGCAATTACAACTGGCTACTAAATGGAGCAAAAAGTTTATGGTGATCGCTTACCGTCATGGGAATCATTGACTAATTAAAGAGATAGCCAACCCTGTCCTTAAAAGATGTTTGACCACTGCACAACCAAATGGCCTGAATGCTCTTTCTGGAAAGGGCAGCCTTGGCCCTGGGCAGCTGTGATTGTTAACACTTCTGTAAACATATTTATGTTCCATCTTGTCTTCTGATGGATGACACAGCTTTCATTATATATTACAGAACAGTTGTCATACCATTTTTAGAGGAAATATTTTCATTCTCTTTTAGCTGCAGTAACCTCTTTAGTTTCAGGGACAACCCAGATGCAATTTACAATGAGCGTGGAAACATAAAATTAAAGACTATGAAACTTTCACTATGCTTTATATTTTTTCATAGAGAATTTTAGATACTTGAAGTGTTAATGGGCATGGGTTGGATTCTCTTTTTATGAGTATTTTCCTCCGTTTTGGATGAGGATTAATATTAGTTCGACTTTATTATATTATATGCATAAGGCTACATGATACCATTATGTTAACACTCTTGTTGGCAATGACCAGGGCAGTCCACGTTTTGCAAAAGGATTTGGAGATTAGGTTTGTTTTAAAATAAGAACAAAAAAAAAAAAAAAAAAATCTTCCACCTCTATCACCAACACCATCCAACATTTGGGAAGGGACAAAGTGTTGGAAAAAATGTATAAATGGCGTAAATGCTGTGAAGGTAAGCTTTGGAAGACATGATTGTAATTCACACTATATTATATGTATTCATGTTATTAAATCTCACTCAGATATTTCTTCTTAATAGATATTTCTTGTGTTTTATTAGATCTTTTTGAGGCCTAAATCCACTGTCTACGCCTATCTGTTGTTGGTATTGTTTTCTATACACTTCTGTATTTCACAAGATTAGAGACTCTAGAGGACAGCACCATTGTGCTGTAAGTACTTTGCATGAGCGGCAGTTGGTTTCTGGGTGGTAGGGTTGAGTGCTGTGTCTGTTTCTTTCATCTAGGTAAGGTAGGATGCAAGTGCTGCACCTCGTCTTGCATAAGATGTAGGGTTTATTTCTGATAATATTAAACTAAAATTGAGCTTTATTGTCATGTTATGATTCGAAGCCACCCCTAGTAGCACAAACTATCTATCTTCCCTACTCACCACTCATCACCATCAAAAATTTGTAAATGCACTTATCTTCTGCTTGAAGACTCTTGTACTCTCTTCTTAGCAATGATATATTTTTCCTTGCTTTCATATTCTGGTCTCTGCTGGAAGGTGTTTTGCTTATCTACATGATTATGTAACAAATAATGAAGTGGATAACATTAGTTTTTGAAAGAGATGACTCTAGCCATGCAATTCTGGTCATTTCTAATGCTGTAACAGATGAAATACACTTTAAGCTTTGAGGCATCAAGTAGATTGACTAGATACAAACTAAGAGCTGTTTAACCTTTCAATTATCAGCTTACCCTGATCCTTGATTTTGACACTACCATGCTCTTAGAGATACATACATGTGTCAAATTTAAAATTTAAGTACTACTTTGGTCACATTCAGAGATAAAACCTTTTTTGTGAAAACAGAAGAGAAAATTTATTACTTGTTTGGTTGGCCAACCAAACTTTCTGATGATGTGGGCAAAGACTCCAAGCCAGACATAGGTGGGCAGAAAGAAGTAAAAGAAAAATTAGATAGTGATACAAAACAAAAATTACCTTTAGAATATAGTTGCATGGGGCATGGTTCTTTCCTATTCATGGGATGGGAAAGAGAGTACGAGGGGTAGTCCTATACAGTACGCTAGTGACAAAATAAGTTTTATGTTCTGTTTCTAAATATAGGAATATGAGGTTGTGTAAACGTCAGATTTAAGAAATATGTTAGTTGATATAATTAATGGGAGAAAAAAACTTGAGCATCATGTTGCAACTAAGGACTGCATACTTTATTTGATTAATTTCTCACTCTTTTTGTTATTGTTCTGAAAAAATAATTTTCTTTTAACAAAATTTTAATTGGTTTGAATTCTAAATCGGGTCGTCGGAGTTGGCGAATTGGCCAGTTCGCAAATATTCCCTGTTTCAAGACAATTGAACCCAGCTCGTGGTTCGCGTTAGCGTTCCATATTCTCGACAACTATTGTTTAGAATGATACTACAAATCTAAAACCGTTTTATAGAGAAAAATGCTTCAGATGGGACTTGTTATGCCTTACAATAGGGGAATGTATTAAGGTAATGGGGTAATTTGGGTTGCTAAGGAATAACATCATGAATTTTGTATTAAATACACATGCTCTTCTTTTCTTACCTTATTTTCTGGCTAGTTGTTGTCATGAAAGAATATTTTTGAAAAGAGTACTTTTGACTCTTCTTGCGGTGCAAGTTACTGACATATTTTTATTACTTTTCTGCAGTTGTTTAGCTTGTTTTTTTCATCTTGATGTGTTTTCTATTCTTTTCTCATTCACTGGAGCATTGAAATCTGGAGTTCATTAACTTGTAGAAGACAGCTGATAGCATCTGTAATGTTGGTTAATTGAATGACTCTTGGAGTTACCTTTAATTTGTGCACGATAAAGGACTATGTTTATGCTTACTTGAGAGGTTGAGGTTTATACTAATCTGTTTCCCCCTTTTCTCTCTTTTTCTTTTTGGGTGTTTCTGGTGGACTTTAGGGATTGCCATGTAGAGATGTTAGGACCAATTTTGGTGTATTTCCTTTTCTTATGTAGGATGTTGGTTATTGTCTCTGATCTTCAGTTCTTGTTATGTCATTTTGAGATAATGTAATACAATTCCAGGTACCCCTTCTAATCTTTCAAATTATCTGTAATATCCCGTTAATTCGATTAAGAATTTTATATATGAAGATAAGGGCATAGTTTGGACAAAACTGCACACTATATTAGTGTGATTCTTAAAAAATCCTACTATTCAAAATCTCAAATCAAGCCCTAACACAGTCCAGATTTATGCATTAAAAGTTTTCTGGTTTTTTGACCTGTAATATTGCCAAAACAATTTTTCATAGTCAAGTTTGTCATGTTGAAGACTTTCATGCTGGCAAAAACTTAGATGAATAATATTGCAACTTGTTTCTCCATTGTTCCAGTGTGTCTGTAGCATGAGATGTTCACCCAGCCACTTTCCCTTCTTCTTTTTTTTAAAAAAAAAGCAAGGTGAAGTCTTTCAGCTGAATTTTTCCAAATTTGAAAGTTCGAACATTTTTTTTTAAAAACTAATGTTCGAACATTTTGATTTATTGCATATGAAGATTTTCATTACACATCACTAGTTGTATGAAATGAGGTTTGCTAATTACTAATTATGTCTCACTATTTTGTTAGTTTTTGGATTCTGTTATCTTTTCTGTATTAGTCTGATATATGTTAACATTTTTTAGTTTTGCTTTCTGTGTTTTTTCCATAAACATTTCCCATGTCTATTTAGCGGTTACTCAGCTGGTAATAATTTCACCTACCCTCTACTTTAATCAGATGGTGGAACTGTGGACCAAGCGGAAGTTCAGGTGTGATTGTGGGAATTCAAAGTTTGGGGAGGTTAGCTGCAAGCTTTGTCCCATCAAAGATTCTGAAAATGCTGATAACTCTTATAATCATAACTTCAAAGGATCGTATTGCACATGTGGACGTCCTTATCCTGACCCAGAAGCAGAAGAGCAGGTCGAAATGATACAGTGCTGCATCTGTGAGGACTGGTTTCATGAGAATCACCTTGGTCTTGATTCTGTCAATGAGGTATTTACATATCCGATATGCATTGACAATTTCACATCATGGGTTAGGGAAAGCAAATCATAGCCCACTCAAAGGTTCTTATTTGTTTTTTCAATCCTGTGTGATTATATTTTGTCTATCTTATCTGATGTAGATTTGTCTTGTTTGATCTCAGGTATTAGTGTTGAAGAAATGCATGCTACCTTTTTCTTTTCTTCTTCTTTTTTTTTTTCTCTTTTTTTTTTTTTGCCTGCTATTTGTGCTGTGTTCTTCTCGTGGTTTAATTTGTTCTCTGGATTTGAACAAATCCCTTTATCCAATTTATATAGTGTTTTGTCCTAGGATAATTTGGAGGATGGAAACTAGGCCTTAGGATTGTGTCAAGCTTCTCTTTTGTCCTTATTTTCTTAGACTGGATTTTGACATAGTTAACATCAGGTTGATAGACAATTGTAGAACTTTATCAAATTTTCCATGGAGCCTGTTCCACGGTGAAACCATTTTTACGGAAACAAGCTCTACATCCTACAAGATAATTCATTTCATACTTTAGTGTTACTTTCTTTTGACTGGTTCTCAGTAAGTCCATACATTTGATGTTGAAGAACCATCTTACTCTGCTTGTGTATGTAAGTCTCGTTTGTTTCTTACTGCTGCTTTTTTATTAGAAAAGATTGGTGTTGGTGTTGGTGGGAGTATGTGTTCTTGGTGGTAACACACACACATTATATACTAAACAATTAATATCAAAGAAACAACCTTTACCTGTTTATACTACACTGTCAAATTTGTTGGGTATTTGTTTTCGCTGATGCTGAAGCTCATTGGGCCAGGAAAAGATATTGTTTATTTTTAATTCTTTAATTTCACCACGCCTCATAGGTTAAGAAATTGTATTCTTTTATCAATATGCAGTTGTTTAATAAATTTCATTACTTGTATATGAACCACATAAGAAAAGCTTTGCCTTATCTTTATTTCCATGAACTTCTGGAACAAAAAAGAATAATCATTATTCTTAGATTTCTTTACTCCCATGTTAAGAGATGAAACTGTGCTGGTTTGCTTGTGGAAATTCATTTGTGTGTCTGTCTGTGTGTGCAGACGTGTGCTTGGATTTGAATTACACTTACCTATTTATATTATACTGCTATTGGGAAAAGAAGCATCTTATAATTTAGTCCCGGTAAAAGATCATTGGTTCAGAAAATGTGTGTTTTTTAATACCTATTCACTCACCAGACTGTCATAAAAACTAGATCTCTTAATATTTCAGTACTCCATTGAGGCATTGACTCTGTTCTTCTACTTTACAATCTATTACTTTATTTTATCTTTATTATGTGATTGAATAGTGTCGTTCAGATGCAATTGGATATTTTATTTTAGGGTTATTTGCACTTTGACCCAAAATTTCACCCTTTTAACTTTGACACCAAACAGTTCTATTTTGACAGTTTGTTACCCCAAACTGGGAGGGTAAAAAAAACAAGGTTAATTTTGTTCAAGTATATTAGTAAAAAAAAAGTTATGAGAAAATATGTTATCATTTTTTAATTTTTTGAGTTGGGAGAAAGTAAGGAACAATTTTGAGGTTTTTGGGTATCAAAATTTAAAATTAAGTTTGGTTTGAAAACTTTGGGTTATCATGCTGTCAAGAACTTTAGGGTATTGGAGTTAAAAAGGGTGAAAATTTTGGGTAACAAAGTGCAAATAGTCATTTGTTTTATTCTATATTTTTGCATTTTAAGTGATTCTGCTTTATTTCTGCTATAAATGTGTAGGGCATGAGCACTTGGTTGTATATCATCATGTTGCTGTGTGTGTATTTGTCTATTAAATAAAATTATTGTGCTATTTAGCCCACACTTTGTTAAGTCAAAATTACTGGACAGTCTCATATAACAAAGACATTAGACTTTATGCACTTTGGTGATTGAAATCCCAGTGAGGAAGTTATGTTTGTGCTAATTATTTTCTACTTTCTCCTCGTTTTTTATGACGCTCAACGACTGTTCATAGATCAGTTGTCGACTTGTTATTTTAATATTTATTTTTGGATCATTGGCCATTATTATGTGTTCGATTCCTCTTTCATTGCAGATTCCAAGGGATGAGGAAGATGAACCTCTATATGACGAGTATATCTGTCAAGAATGTTCACTGAATTGTTCATTCTTGGATCTTTACCCTGCATCTGTTTGGGCTACACCAAAGCAAAAGAACGATACAGCACCAAGTGGTAAAGAAGAAAATTCTCTGAAAACTGGGAAATCGCCTTATGCATGTCCGGAGCAAAATGAAAAAGGCATTCCTGTCTCTGAAAATGTGATCAACAGTTCAAGCATCCATTCTGAACATGAAACTGCGTTAATTGAAAAGGATTCAGTACATGGGGAAAATATGGAAAAGACTTCGGATTTGGCAATTCCAGAAGAGCATTCCCTGGATAGAGCTTCAAGTTTAAAATGCATTCTTGGAGTGGATGTAAATAGCAAATCACATGTCTTGGGAAAAAAGAGGTCCATGTTTCTTTCTAAAGGTTGGAGGGATCTTCTTTGTCGGTGCAGAACTTGTTATGAGTTTTATAGTGGAAAGGGCATTGATTATTTAATTGATAAGGAGGACTCACTCCAGGAATATGAGAAAATGGCAAAGGAGAAGAGGGAGGAGAAGTTGCAACAACAGGAAGGAGATGCAATGAAATTCATCAACACGCTCGATCATGTCCGGAAGATTGAGATTATGAGTGGCATTAATGACATGGCAAATGAGCTTAGGTCCTTTATGGTATGACTTATGTTCAGTAACTTTGTTGCTTTCTTTTCCTTTTCTCGGTTTGAACTTTTTTCGCAAGCATGTTGTCTAGGCTGTGTAGCCTACAAGCTGTTCTTAATAGCCAGTCTTTAAGTGACTCTCTGCACTAAGCTCCATGCTAGGTGCTGAGAGCCGACTACAGTTTTTTAAAACTTTGACAAATACTAGATCACTAACTTTTTTTTTTTAAATTTTAGAGTTAAAATGTCGGACGTTGTTAATATACAGATAGATTAGCTAATAACTAAACCTTTTCTATATCTTGACATGTTTATTTATGTATTCATGTACTTGCATTCCATTTTATACCTTGCTTACAGTTATATGGCCTGGTTACAAACTTAAAAAGTGTACTTGGGTTAAGACTGCTAGCAAAATGAATTTATGTCTTGTTTAGACTGTGTTGTGGTAACTTGCATTGGAACTGGTAAAACTAGGGTGTTGTAGGAAAGAAAGGGAACGAGAACACTTAATTTGTCCTCTCCCAGTCATATTTTATTCGTACTTGAAAAGTGCACACATGATACAATGTGACACGATAAAATGTATTTGGTTACTCCTTGTGCCAGCTTATATCCCACATAAGCAACACTGCATCTGTTACATTTACTGTTTTCTTTGTTTATTTCTTTAGCACCCCTTACCTGCCCGAGCCGACCAATCAGCCAACCCATGTCAGAAATTATGTAGAGAAGTCAATTTCCAGAGAACTTGTTTGAATGCATGCCAAATTTATGCTTCACAAGATTGTCTTGTCACCGGCATATTTCAGTACAAATTTGGACGCCAGCGTATCAAACTATATTTGAACATTATATCAACAGTACGAAGTGAATTCATGTTCATAAATGTTTGCTTTTATGTTATGCAGGAATCGGTTGGGACATCAAGAACAATCACTTCAGATGACGTTCGAGGGGTCTTTGAAAATCTTGCGAAAAAGAGGCAGAGGTTTCAGTAAGCTTCCACCCGACACCAAACCGCCTCTTTCCAGATCCTCTTCGTCGAGCTAATCTGCTGCATCTCCTTTCGGATCCGACTGTCATTCAAGTCGTGAAAACAATGAGCAAAGTTGTATAGTTAACTCTTCAAGTTAAAATTTCCCTGACCCTGACTTCGATCCCTTGCACCATACTTTAATTATTATGCAAGTTCTTAAGGAAAACCCGACATTGTTTATTGGAGTAGCTAGCATATGTATGGTTTCAGTTAGGACTTTGTGGAATCTGCTGTTTGTTCAGGTATGCGCATGTCGTGGTCATTTGCCTTTCTGGTATGACTTCTAGTCTACAACGTCGGAGCTGTAACTGCATGTTTTGGGCTTTGTAGCGCTTAAAGCAAATAACATTTACCTAGCTAGCAATAACACTTTAAATTCTTTAGCTTATAGTTAACTCGAGGGTATCTAGGTGTTTGTTCATCGTATTAAGGCGCATTAAAGGAATGGCGGAATGTGTATCTACTTTTATTAGATTAATTAATGGTCAAATCTCCAAACCTATTAAGAAGCTATTTGGGAGGAAACAAGTCAAGATGAGATGTTTTTTTTTGGTTTCGTAGTCTACTTTCCAAATTTTATATTGTTTTTGTTGTCAAAGGAAAAAGAGTGATGTGTTATCTATTTTGTTAAGGCGGCATCTAAAACAAGAGGGAAGTAAGTACACAGTAAGTTATGGTAGCAAAATGATCAAGTGGATGTACCATTTCCGAAATTTGTCACAAGTACCCACTTTTACTAGAAGCCAACAAGCATAACATGTTGAACTTTTTTTAATGCATAACTAGTGCGAGCATGCTGTCTGAGCCATGAAGAGACAAAAATACCCCTACCTATCACATGAGCGGCTCAGACGACCCGCTCGTATGCGGGCAGGTCGTTCTGTGGAGATGCGCGCAGAGTCCAACGCAAAGCTCTCGAGCTCTTTCAGGCGCGTTTTCTATGCATTAATTAATGGGGTAGGCTGCGGGCGGCATGACGACAGTTTCAACTTTACTCACCTTTTGATTCACTTCAGCTGCATGTGATCCCCATCTTCGTTCTTTTTGCATGCCAATTAATGACTCCCTGATTACAGCTATTTATCGTGTTTATTCTCATCAAGAGCGTGACGCTTCACCTAAGAAATTTGTCCGAGCTTCATGTGATTTTAGCGATTCCCATTTCGGTGCCTAAATTTAAGGGCGCATCTCTTCGTGCATGTCGTTATCACGAATAGGGCATTAGGCCTTGACCTAATCCTTCCAATTTTCCTAATTTTTTTTTCCTCCCAAGGACCGAAAGGTTTTGGGACCGCCATTAATTGCTGCTTTCATTTGTTTCTTCCCCCCCCTAATTTCAATTTGGAGCTTTGAATTTTATTTTGTTTGTCTTCTTCTTCAAGCATTTATATATATATATATATTTATGTCGCTTGTGAGCCTTTTTTTATTGGAGTGGTGTTAGGGGCACACCCCTAACCACAATCTCCACCACACACTGTCTCTTCATAGTGTATTGGGACTCACATCAATTTTTTTTTAAAAATTTGATGTGGGTCCCAATGCACTATAAAGAGACATAGGGTGTGGTTGAGATTGTGGTTTGGGGTGTGCCCCTAACATTTCTATTTTTATTGTACGTAACAGTTACGGACGTTGTCAGATTAAAAACTGTTTTATGACCTTTGATTAAACAAATGCATGGCTTTATTCTTGTGTTCACACTGGTAGGCACTCCTCCAGCCTCCAGGTTTGAAATGAGTAGATCACGACATGCGCTTCAAAATTAAGACTACGCATTGAACTAAAGTCGTAATAAATGGAAATTAATTAGGAAAAAAAATGTAAGTTTTTTGATTAGGATTGGAGTGATTTTGACGTCTGATGTTCCTCTGTGGACGTTAGCAAGCTACCATTGGAATATAACACGCGAACAGTATGCATGAGACGAAATTATAGAAGCGTTTTGATGACTCAGCTTCTTAAGATCCTTCTATATTGAATTCATTGTCTAAAAACACCTACCGAGGATATTAAAATATAATAGACAAAATGTACGTCCGTTACACGTCGTCAAATATCTTAACTGTGTGTTTTAGGTTTGTTTATTTAGTTGTGAAAAAGTTTATGATTACAACCTTGTTGGTTTTAATATTTTGCCTTTCAGAGGAACAATAAAGTTTAAAGTCTAAAAATGTAAATCATTTTAGAGCAATTTCAATAATTTGAATGACTGGTTTCAAAATATTAATGACGTAAGAAACCAATATTGGAAAGACTTTTATTATTAACGAAAAGTAAATCTTCAATTCATCATAGAAAAATGATATGTTTTATCTAGTGCTAATGGATTTTATTTAGTTAAAAAAGTCACTTCCACCTGTTGTTTACAACCAACAACTGAGTAGTATAGTAATTCAAAAAGCTTTTTTAAGAATTCTCCGAGTCAACATGTGCAAATTCATGAAAGAAAATACAAATTATGTGATCAATTCAAAAATCTAATATTGTAATCCTTTCACATCTTCTGAACTACACTTTGTCTAGAATTTTCAGTTCGATTACTTTCTGCGTCAGAAAATTATAAAAATATAATCTGAGAATGGTTTACACATGTTACGCACTCATATGGATAGTATTTAAACAAAAAAAATTAGATTTATCCAATGTTAAACAATATCTAAAAAAATTTAAATGAAGGAGTTAGAAAAAAACTCAATACCCACATCAGTACTCATATCCAAGCTATGTGTTTTATAAGCTTATAAAAATTGAGTAATATAAAATGAACAACATAATTCATTTTGTCAAGTAATTAATTTTAGATCGTGCAAGGCAAGAAGAATCTAAAAGATCTCATACCATCCCAAATAAAAAGCAAATGTCCCTTAGAGAATCTTTAGCAATAGATTTTTAAAGTTAATGTGAATGATAAATCTAAGGACAAATATGCTCATTGAATAGTAGACTCTGTATAAAATCCACTCTTATAAAATCGATATCACATGTGTCATAAGTCATTCTTTGTTTAAGGGTTAATCTTATAAAACCTCTCTCGACTATTGTTTGCATATCTCACGCGTGGGTGGGTGGGTGGGGGGGGGGGGGGGGGTTAACGGGGGCGGGGTGGGGGTTAGATCAAAATTTTAAAGTTGAAATGGATTACTTGCACCCTAAGGCCCCGTTTGGCAAAGGGTTAATGAAGAGGGGTTAAAGAGAAGGATTAATATACTTAGCCCATTTGATAATCCGAAGGACTAAATTATTAACCCATTAAATAAGTTTTATTTTAGCCCTATGATCAGTTTTAGTGTTTGGGAATAACAATGATTTTGACTATTTTCTTTATAATTAGAAGGGTTAACTCTTATTCCATCTAAATAGGAGTATTAGTAAACCCCTCATTTTGAGGGGTTAACTCATTTTAACCCCTCTAGAGGGGTTAACTTAACCCTTCTATATTTTTTATGTTTGGCAAATTGCGGAGGGTTAACTCACTTTTACCCTTATATAGATTTGTTGTGTTTGGCAGGTTAAGAAGGGGTTAAGTCTCCTTAACCCCTCACTTAACCCTTTGCCAAACGGTACCTAAAGTTAGAGAATATTTATTAAATTAAAATAGTTGAGGGGTTTTTCTAACACCATTTTCTCACTTACCCCTAAAACTAACACTGTTGAAGACAACCTATTATGTGGCAAGTATTCCTCATCCATAAAAGAATTATCTTGGTTTTTTTCTAGATGAATGAAAAAGAAGAGATATCAAGGGAGAAAGCATCGTAAATTCGTTGAGGCCCTTTTATTATTGGTTGAGAGTTTCTTTTTAACTAAAATTAGTTTTTTTCAAGAGGGTATTTCATCTAAATCATATATTGAAGTAACAATGTTAATGGAGTTTGCTAAGAGAAGTGTAAAAGGTGAGGGGAGTTGAGGTGGTTTTTTTAACACCATTTTCTCACTTAACCCCTCAAAACCAACACCATTGAATCTAATCTATTACGTGGCAATCATCCTTCAACCACAAAAAACAATCTTGTTTTTTTCCAGATGAAAAAAAAGAAGAGATATAAAGGGAGAAAGTGTCGTAAATTGGTTAGGGTCCTTTTATTATATGTTGAGGGTTTCTTTTTAACTAAAATATTTTTTTTTCAAGAGGGTATTTCATCCAAATAACATAATGATGTAACAATGTTAATACAATTCGCTTGGAGAAGTGTAAAAGTTCAGGAAAGTTTTCACAGGGCACACCAAAAGTTAAGGGGAATCTCTAAAATAGTAATTACACCAAAGTTGAAAAGTATTATCTACGACATCCTCATAATTAGAGGATGTTTCTCAAACTAAATGAGTTGAGTGTATATTTTGAGACAACCCCCATACTTGACGGGTTTTCAAAAATGAACTCTTCTTCTAAATATGGCTTGCTTACATATTTAGCTCTCAAATCTTTAATAATTCAATATCAGTCCCTAAAATTATAAGTAATTTCAAAAATTTTAGGGTCTAATATTAAATTATTGAAGATTTAAAACCAATGGACTAATATCTAAATAACTTTTAAATATTAGTTCTTATAGATTACTTATTATTCTATAAGATGCCCTTAGTTATACAAATTTGACAAGTGGCGCATATAATGTAATATAATATGATATAATATAATTAATTTAGTTTAGTTAGGATTAGAATATAATATTTTAAAAAATAGAGGTAATATTATCTTTAGAAAGTTTTTTCACAATTCCTACTTTCAAAGGGAATATGATCATCAATAGTAGCATGCTGATGTCAGTTATCATACAAAGGGTTTATGCTAGAGTTATGAGAGTAATTACAGTCCTCAAATTCCTTTAGATGACTGATTCCAGAGTCCACTGTTCTTTCCTGCACATAAAAAATTCGTGAAAGGCGGAGTTGGGTTCTTCAGTTGTTACTCCAACGATCAAGTCATTATTTTGATCTTAAATAGGAAAATCAATGACAAATTGTATAAGTAGTTATTCAAAGTTGCTAAAAAGCAGAAGAAGTTACCCCATGTAGTGTAGTTCCCTTTTACAGCAGATTAGAGGGGTATGAAGATAACTTTGGCCAAGTGCAGTCAAGCTGCTGAGTCAGCAGATAACTTTCAGATGTCGGCCATGGAAGAAAGTAAGTCATCTAGTTATTTAATGAGGAAATGACAGCAGATGCTTAGAGTTAACTGGATTCGATGAGTCATAAGGACTATGGGGACTAGAATAATGATGATTTTGCTAGAGCAGTTAATGCGAGAGCAGTCACCTAGCGAGGGGTTAGAGGTAACTATCGTCTCCCCTTCGTGTTCGGTCAAGGGTCGAGAAGCACTGCCTTTTGACTGGGCTACGCAAGTTGTCAACTGACGCAGTAGGCTGAGTGCAGGTTTCTCATATGGTCGACCAAGTGAGGTGGCCGACAAGTACCGGCTTTTGACTCGGCTACACAAGTTATCGGCTCATAGGATCAGCCGTAAGAATAGTTTGAGTCGTCTTGGCCTCAATTCGTCTAATTAGGCAATAGGTGAGACAAGTGTCGACTTCTCTAGGGCGATTAACACTTGTTGATTTTCTAAGCTATAACATAACATAATACGAACAAACAAGATGCATATGGATATTATCTAATAAGTAATAATTAGACATACCTTCTGCGCATTATGGGACTATATATATTTGTAGCTTTTAAACTATTTTAACAACAAATATGATTTATCATCATGTGAGAAATTCAGTAATACAAAATTACTTTTTATTCTAAAGATTGTTTTTATTTTTTAGATTTTAAATGTGGTTGTTTATAATTTTCAATTTATGTGGGAAGCTATTTATAATATTTAAACTTTTGGATAGTTGTTTGTAGTTTTTGAATTTTTAGGACTGTTGTAATTTTTAGATTTTTCAGAGGTATTTTTATAATTTTTTGTACTTTTCAAGGATCTGCCTGTAGTTATTGAAGTTTTCAGTTTAGACTTTAAAGGGGGTGGGCTGTAACTTCTAAGATTTTTTAGGTGGCTCCTTAATTTTTAGAATTTAAAGGGAGTTGTTTTTAATTTTTAGATTTTTCATTATCGTTGGCTTGCAGTTTCATATTTTCAAATGGCTATTTGTAATCTTTATATTTTTTTTTAGGGTTTGGCTATAATTTTATGGTTTAATATGCAATTAGAAATGATTTGAGAGGTATATATTAGTCTCGAGGGATTATATTTGTTAGTGTAAAATTATGGTATAATACCCATTAGAGGGTTAAGCGCGAAAAAGTGGTTTTTGAAATTCCCAAACTTATAAGAGGTTGCGAAAAATATGTGGGCTTAGTGCTAGACAACTAAACTTACTAGAGCCACTTAGCAGTTTTTTAAAATATAAGACTAATAGTAAACACCTAATCCCTTTTTTACATATAAAAGATAAGCTAGAGAATTAAAAATATAATGATTAGATTTTTTAACTATGGATAATTAGAGAGAGTTATAAACATGATTATAAGATTTTTTTAATTATGAATAGTTACGACTTGATTAGAATTACAAAATATTTAATTATAATTATAATTTTTTAATTATGAATAAATTTAATTTGATCAAGATTTACATGTTATATTCTCGCATGACACGGGACCGATTTACATGCTTTTAGGAGCACCATTAATCAACATCATACATCACATCAGCATAGTTATACTTCGCACCAGCATATATATATTATGTCGAACAGCTCGGTACGAAATGGTAAGAGCAGTTAGACCGTGTTAATATTAATTTAATCAATTGATCTTGTAAATATCATATAATATCTGTCCACCTCTTTACTCACTCTGGCCTTGTCGGCCCGGAGCTAACAAGCTGTCAGCGCGAAGCTCCTGCGTGAGACAAAGCTGCTGATCTGCTATTTGCGTTTCAGTTGCATCATCAAAGCCCGTGCCCAAGTTGATTGTAAATAAATCGTTTGAAATTTCGAGCAGAAGATTATAATCCGATCTAATTTGACAAATTGTATATCGGTTTTTCTATAGAGTGTCCATGAACACTTTACAAGAGAGGAGAGAGATAAAGAAAAATGAATGAGAAGAGGATCTCAATGCAAATCAGGGGACCCACATCCTCATTTATTTCTCTCTATCTCTCTCCTCCCTTATAGAGTGCCCATGGGCACTCTATAGAAAAACCGTTATATTACAGCATAAATTGTTTGTCAAAACCAATTGATCTCAGTGATACCTGTATTTTTGTGACATCTAAGGGGGGGTTAGTCATCGGGGTAATTTGGGAAAAATTGGGTAAAATTGTTCCAATGAGGTAATTTTACCCAATGGGATAATTTGAGTGGGATAAAGTGGGGTAAAATGAGATAATGGGACAATTTGAGTGGGACAATTGGTATGACATCTTTTTATAATATTATATTTATAACTCAATTAAGTTCAAGTTTAACTTGATATAACATCAAATGATTAAATAAATAATAGTTATAATATACAATAATATTATTTTTAAGTTTATTTTAATATAAAATAATACAAATAATAAAAATAATATAATAATATAATAATCTTACTATTAATCAATCTTTGAATATTTTGATGTTTATTTTAACTATTATGTTAACAAAAATTTTAATTGCAATAATGGTTCAAACATACAACCCCAAAATCTTTAAAGCAAGAAAATTCACAAGTACAATTCAATCAAGAACAATCACCAGCCCTAAAACCTTACCAGACTTTTCATATAAAAATAGTTTCAACATCAAATTAGAAACCTTACCTGGCCACAAGAATACAAGATAAATGTTTTTAACCTCTATGTTCATAATTATCACAACAAAAACTTTAATAACACACAAACTTTTTGAACTGCCATACAAAACCGTAGCATACGGTGTGGGCACATCCTGCGATGACAAACACATCACCGGAGCATCCAAATAATCCCAAAAATACAAGTCTCACAATCAGTAATCAAGCTCAGAACTCCCTCTAATAATTCATTACCAATGCAAACAACTATCCAAAGCAAATTAGATATAATACAGAACATGTATATGTACAAAAATGATAATACACCTTACAGTTCTCATAAAGATAATACACCTCACAGTTCATATCAAAATCATACATCCTGCAAAAACAAAGAGCCATTTTAAAAACATATCAACGCTATAAACCCTAAAAAGAACGATCGATCAAGAGACCGAACCTGATCATTTGCTGAACGATCGAGAGGGGGAATCGAAGGTTTCCCACCGCCAGAGCTCTCTGATCACCAAAATTCAAATCAAATCAGGGAGGGAACGAGATTTTAGGGTTTTAGGATTAGGGCTAAGAATTGAAGCAAAGAGATAAAGAAGAAGACCTGGGGCTGGGGGTGATTTGAAATGACCTAATTCATCGAAATAAAGAGAGACCCAAATTGAGAAACTCATCAAAAGCAGCAGTGCACAACTCCCTCTTCGGCGTCCTCAAAAGCAGCAGTGCACACATCCGGTGTACTTCCCACGGCAGATGGCGGCAGAGGAGGAGGCGGAGGAGATGGCGGTGGGGAAATCCCTGCTCGGGAACGACGACGGTAGAGCGGTGATCGAGCTCGAGCATGGCGACGATGGAGCTTGAGAATGGAAGTGGGGTAATTCTGTTCCCCTCTTGTTCCAGAGGAAAAAATAGGGTAAATTTGGAGGGTGGAGCTGAGGAGTGCTTATAGTTGGGTAATTTGGGGAAAGTGGGATATTTGTCCCCTGTTCATCCTAACAAACCAATAACACCACAAAGTTAGCTCCAGTTCCAAATACCCCAATGAATAACACCAAACATCGTTGTTCCAAAAATTATCTCATTATTCCCAAAATTACACCAATGAATAACCCCCCCCCCCTGAGATCACGGGATCATAATTAATTCTAGGGTAAATTACATTAAACCCCTAGTATTTTGCAGTAAACCCCCAATAATGTTTAAAATTGCAATAGACCCCATGTAACTTTTAAAATTGTAGAAAACCCCCAACCTTCTCCGCATTTTGCAGATAACACCCATAACTTAAAACCAAAAAACAACATAAAAAGGCATTTTGAAAGTTATTATGGGTTTACCGCAATTTACGCAAAAGATATTTAGGGATTTCTGCAGTAGTTATTACCGGCTTATGCGATTTGAAAGTCATTGGGGGCTTATTCCAAACCGCTGAAAGTTCTTGTGGCTTTGGTGTAATTTACCCTTAATCATACTTACAAGTTAAAATTGTTTGGTTACATGTCAGTTTACAAAGAGACCTCTGAGTAGCAAAACCATGTAATTCTGTCACGAAAATGATAGAAACGAAAAATAAATTCCAAAAAGCCCAGATGCTTAAAGAAGTTAAACATAACTTCTTTTTCTCCCAGTTTGACGAGGGAATTTCCTCACGATCCTTCAGGCCATAGGTATCAAATCCAAGGACGTGGCTAAGAGTCACCCCCAATGCACTCGGCTAGACCTTCTTGGGTAACATAACTTATTTTCCTTATTATTGAGAAGAATGAGTTCTTGAAACAAGCATCTCATTATGTAATGTAAGGTAGAAGTGAGAATCAGCTGAGAAAAAAGAGCAACATGGCATGTGCTCGTCCAACAACTTTTAACACGACGCGGAAGTAAAACCTTGGAATCCACCAAGGGTGTTCTCTGAATCCACAAAGAACGATCTTTGAATCCATGAAGAAATATTAAAAGAGATATTTTATTGATGAAAAGATATGCCTCTAGGGCTTACAATACTCTGCTTAAATAGAAAAGAAACACGACTCCTACTATGCTCGATATCCTAGGATTAGAAAAGTAAATCGGCCAAATTTAGGATCAAACCAGATTTACTTTCTAATCAAAACAGTCCTAAAACAATACCTAAAATAGTAAAAAATTGACAAAAATGCTGATATCTCTCAATCAAGATGGAATTTGGCAAAACGGAAGGCGGCAAACCGCATGAACGAACGTGGGTTGTGGGGGCAACCCATGTTCTCGTATCAATTCCCCAACGCATTATTTTGCAGCGGACTTTTTTTGTAGGCCCACTTTCCAGGCTATAAATAGGATTTTTAGCCTAGGGTTTGTGCGTGGGGTGTGTGGAAGTGTAAAGGAGCAGTTGCGACTGATTTTGAGTGCAAGAAAAAAAAAGGCTGCAGCTGATTTGTGTGAAAAAGAACAGAGACTTTGGCGGCTGTGCTTGGTTATTCACAGAGAAGAAGCAAAGTCCTTTTACAGTTCTTTGATTTGTACATCCCCTTTTGAGAGAGATTTTGTATGAAGGATCTGAGAGTTTATGTAAAGGTTTAGATTGAGTGATTATAAACCCTAGTTGTATCTCTCCCTCTAATAGTATATCTCTCCCCTCCTTGTCCCGTGGACGTAGGCTATTTGCCGAACCACGTAAAATTTATGTTTTTGTCGTGATTTGTAATAGCTTGTAGGTTCCCTCGACATTTCAGTCTTAGAACTGATGAGATGAAGAGCTGATATCTCACTTTGATGAGATATATGGCTTTTGGTTTTTGTTTCTTTTGAGAAAAGAGAATTTCGTTGTGATCTAATCTCTTGTTGTGCACCTAGCACACCGGAGGTGCTGTCAAAATTTTTGCTGCGCATAACAAGTGGTATCAGAGCCCATGTTTTAGCTTGGGGCTTGTTCGAAGGTTTCGCTGAAGGATTCCTATTTAAAGAATTAGATCGACAACATGGGAGAAACAAGCACATCGGGATCGTCTCTTTCGAAGACGATACAGAGTCTGAGCATCAATAACACGAAGATTGATATCTCAAAGTTTGACGGTAAGATTAATTTCGGATTGTGGAGGTGTCAGGTAATGGATGCCTTGGATGCACAGAATTTGGAGGAGACTCTTGAGTTACAAGAGAAACCCACTGATATGGAGGACAAGGTTTGGAAGAAGATTAATAGTAGAACTTGTAGAGTTATTCGGTCTTGCTTGACATCGGATCTTATTTATGACGAATGAACGAGATGTCGGTGAAGAGAATGTGGGAAACACTCAATGAGAAGTATCTGACGAAAAGCATTGAGAATCGGCTTCACTTGAAGAAGAGGTTTTATCAATTTAAGATGAAGATGGGAGTTTCCATTCGGGAGCATGTTAACAACTGCATGAAACTAATTTCGGATATGGCAAATGTAGATATCATGGTTGTGGATGAAGACAAGGCGATGTTACTATTGTGTTCATTGTCGGAGGATGATTTTGGTACGTTTATTCTCACTATGATAAATGGAAGAACTACGGTTAGCTACAAGGAGGTGACATCAGCTTTGGTGAATTATGATTTGAGGAAGAGTAATGACGAATCCTCCGAGAAGGCATCGGGAGATGCATTAGCAGTTCGAGGCCGTGGTCCAAACCGTCGTCCAGGTGATCGCTTAAGATCGAAGTCAAGAGGTGGCCATAGAAATATTGGTAGGAATCAATGTCGTTTTTGTAAAGAAGAAGGACATTGGAAGACCGACTGCCCAAAGTTAAAAGACAAAGCCGGAAAGAATAAAGGAAAAGTTGTACAAGCTTCGAAAGTGAATGTTGTCAAGGCTAGTGACGAAAATTTAGATACGGATTCTTCAGGCTATTCTTGCTCTGCATTACCGTCAGTTTGTTACGCTGACTCTACGGAGTGAATGATGGATTTTGGTGCTACATACCATATTTGCTCTAGGAGGGATTGGTTCTCCAGCTTTGAGAAGTTGGAAAGAGGGGATGTCGTGCTCATGGGTAATGGTCACGTATGTCGTATTAATGGTATTAGTACAGTACGGATCCAGATGTGTGACGGGGTGACTCCGGAGCTGAAAGAAGTGAGATTCATTCCTCAATTGATGAAGAATATCATTTCTCTTGGAACTTTGGAGGCAGCTGGCTATAAGGTGATCTTAAAGAATGCGACTCTAAAGGTCACAAAGGGGTCCATGGTGGTGATACGAGGTGTCAGGGAAAACAATATTTACTACTTGAAGGGTAAGACAGTAACAGGGGGTCTGGCAGCTTCGATTACCACAGAGGAAGATACTACCAGCTTATGGCATATGAGATTGGGACACACTGGTGATAAGTCCCTGCAGGTATTGGCGAAGCAAGGGCTATTCAAGGGTGTGAAGACCTACAAGATGGAACTGTGTGAACATTGCATACTTGGAAAAAAGACAAAAGTGAAATTCGACACCGTTATTCACAATACCCAAGGTATATTGGACTACATTCACACAGATGTTTGGGGCCCTTCCAAGCATACATCACTTGGTAGGGCCAACTATTTTGTCACTTTCATTGATGATTATTTTAGGAGGAATTGAGTATACCCGATGAAGCATAAACATCAGGTCCTGGATATTTTTGTAGAGTGGAAGAAGAAAGTGGAGCTGCAGACAGGTAGAAAGGTGAAGACTCTACGTTCTGATAACGATGAGAGTATAAGAGTGATCCGTTTCTGCAGTTTTACCGGGATCACGGCATTAGGCGATACTTCACAGTTAGAGAGACACCGTAATAGAACGGGGTGGCAGAGAGATTGAACCGTACCTTGTTAGAGAAGGTGTAATGTATGATGACACATAGTGGATTGCCTAGATCTTTTTGGACTGAAGCATTAGTTTATGCGAGCCATCTCGTGAATAGGTTGTCATACACTGCGATACAGGGGAAGACTCTGTTGGAGGATTGGTCTGGTTCGGTAGCTAGTGACTATGAGTCGCTTTGGATATTTGGGTGTCCTGCTTATTACCATGTTAGTGATGATAAATTGAATCCGATGGTGAGGAAAGCAGTCTTTGTGGGATTTAGAGATGGAGTTAAAGGCTTCAAGTTATGGGATCCACAGGACAAGAAGATAGTTATTAGCAGGAATGTCACATTTAACAAGGCGTACATGATGAAACCTCAAGTTCCTCAGTAGGTGGAGGAAGACCAGATTTAGGAGATATCACAGCAGGTGGAGGATGATGTGACTCCACTCACTCCAGAGAGCATTATATCTATCGAGGCTCCTACAGAGGTGACACTGAAAGGAGATGAGATGACAGCCGGGCATTTAGAGGATACAGTGGATGTTAGGACTCAGGAACATGGTCATGTTCAGGAGTCCATTGCAGCTAATAGACCAAGAAAAAATATTCGTCGGTCAGCTAGATATGACGATGCATGGTTGCATATGCTTTATCAGCAGAAGTCGTTGATGATTTGATTCCTTCTACATTCAAGGAAGAAGAGTCAAGCTCTGATTCGATTAGGTGGAGGGAAGCCATGGAGGAGGAGATGCACTCTCTTCATAAGAACGACACTTGAGAACTTACAAAACTACCAAAGGGTAAGAATGCTATTGGATGCAAGTGGGTGTATGCAAAGAAAGAAAGATCTTCTATTGGGGAAATTAGATTCAAAGCTAGATTGGTTGCCAAGGGATATGCACATCTAGAGGGCGTTGATTACAACGAGGTATTTTTACCTGTTGTGAAGCATTCATCGATTCGTATTTTATTAGCATTGGTGGCACAGCTGGATTTGGATTTGGTCCAGATGGATATAAAAACAGCATTTCTACATGGAGATTTAGAAGAGGAGATCTACATGACACAACCTATGAGGTTTAAAGCTACAGGAAAAGAAGAATTAGTATGCAAGCTGAAGAAGTCTCTTTACGGATTGAAGCAATAGTTGCAACAATAGTACAAGAGATTCGGCAGCTTTATGATTGGCCGAGGGTACACGAGGATCCCATATGACCCATGTGTTTACATGCACAAGCTACAGGATGGTGAATACATCTATTTGTTACTATATGTTGACGATATGCTCATAGCTTCTAGGAATACATCAGCTATTAGAAAGTTAAAAAAGGAGTTGTCATCCGAATTTGAGATGAATGATCTTGGAGAAGCAAAGAAGATATTAGGTATGGAGATCGAGAGAGACAGGGTGAAGGGGAGGTTGAAGTTGACACAGAGGAGTTACTTACAGAAGATGCTGAAGAAATTCAGTTATGATGGCAATGCCAAGGCGGTGAGTACTCCATTAGCTTACCACTTTAAGCTATCAGCTAAGATGTTACTTGTTTCAATTGAGGACCGTGAATACATGTCCAAAGTTCCATATGCTAATATTGTGGGTAGCTTGATGTATGCAATGGTGTCTACAAGATCAGATTTATCACAAGCCGTGAGCATGGTATTTAGGTACATGTACGACCCCGGGAAGGGTCATTGGGAGGCAGTGAAGTGGATTCTACGGTATATTAAAGGTACCGTGGATGTTGGTTTGGTGTTCGAGAAGAATGGGAAGAACGGACAGGATTATATTGGTTATGTGGATTCTGATTATGCGGGAGATATGGACAAGCGCCGGTCTACTAGCGGATGTGTGTTTACACTAGCAAGAGCACCGATATGTTAGAGATGCACACTTTAGTCTACAGTGGCTCTCTTCACTACAGAGACAGAGTATATAGCGGTGACTGAGGCTGTTAAGGAGGCTTTGTGGTTGCGTGGATTATTGGAAGACTTGGGGATTGCACAGGAGATCATTCGGGTATATTGTAATAGCATGTCGGCTATCTATTTGGTGAAGAACCAGGTTTATCATGCACGCACAAAGCACATTGATGTCAGATTCCATTTTATTCATGACGTTTTGGATGAAGGAGACGTCATGTTGGAGAAGATCCACACGAAGGACAACCCTGTAAATATGTTGACCAAAATTATTTCATGTGTTAAGTTTGGTCATTATTTGGAACTTTTGAACATTCTTCGATGTTGAGGCCTTTGGAGGCCATTTGGGTAAACTACTTGAGGCTTGATTCCTTAAGTAAGAGGATACGTATGCAGTCTTTAAGATGTAGCCGGTTTGGATTAGTTGATGGGGGTGAGATTGTTTGGATTCTCGTTCGGGTTCTCGACTTGTTATGGATTGAGTTCGTACTAGACACGATAAGTGGGAATTTGGATGCTTTGGTGTCGGCTTAGTTTTGAGAAAACTTCACCGAAGTGGAGAATTATGAACGAACGTGGGTTGTGGGGGCCGCCCATGTTCTCGTATCAATTCCCCAACGAATTCTTTTGCAGCGGACTTTTTTTTGTAGGCGCACTTACCAGGCTATAAATAGGATTTTTAGCTAGGGTTTGTGTGTGGAGTGTGTGGAAGTGCAGAGGAGAAGTTGCGGCTGATTTTGAGCGCAAGAAAAAAAAAGGCTGCGGCTGATTTGTGTGAAAAAGAACAATGACTTTAGCGGTTGTGCTTGGCTATTCACAGAGAAGAAGCAAAGTACTTTTATAGTTGTTCTTTGATCTGTACATCCCCTTTTGAGAGAGATTTTGTATGAGGGATCTGAGAGTTTATGTGAGGGTTTAGATTAAGTGATTATAAACCCTAGTTGTATCTCTCCCTCTAATAGTAGATCTCTCCCTCCTTGCCTCGTGGACGTAGGCTATTTGCCAAACCACGTAAAATTTATATTCTTATCGTGATTTGTAATAGCTTGTAGGTTCCCTCGATATTTTAGTCTTAGAACTGATAAGAGAAAGAGCTGATATCTCACTTTGATGAGATATCTAGCTTTTGGTTCTTGTTTCCTTTGAGAAATGAGAATTTCGTTATGATCTAATCTCTTGTTATGCATCTAGCGCACCGAAGGTGCTGCCAAAATTTTCACTGCGCGCAACAAACCGAACAACGGTGGGTTTGGTTGGCTCTATATCGAAAAAATACACGATTTTCATATATAATTCGTCCAATTCTGACTTACTATTTGAAAGATATGACCCGTTTTTCGTGGTAAGTTATTTTCCTCGACCGGGTCCGCGTTTGGGATTATGTCTATCCCATTTCCCCATAAATATGTCCGCCATGTGTTCTACATCACTTTTTGAACTCTTGAGTAGATGCTCGATTTTTCTTTGGAAATTGAAGAAAGTTGGTACATTGTATAGTCAAGAGCCAATCTATATGTTTTTAGATTTAGCTTGCAGTTTACTAAAACTTAGCTTTATATCAAATAAATTCTTTTTAGCTCGAAACCTTATATAATGACTTCTACTAACGCATGTAGCTCCGTTGGGCACACAGAGACTTCAACAATTGCAGGTAAAGGGTGATTGAACTCCTGCTTTTGAATCTTGAGGTGCCAACATTAAAGCGTGAAGCTTACCATTAAATAATATTCGAGTTTGATTATTCGAAAGAGTTGATTTCAGATATAATCTGCATGTGTACCGACGCAGACATAGAAACGGGAAGGCTGATCGGATATCATTCTGATGTCGTCGAGCCCTGACAATAGCAGGTATTTCACGAGCTTGAATCCACAAGCTCTAAGTTTCTCAAGTTTGAGAACGAAAACAAGGAGAAAAATTCTCTTAATTGAATAATTGAAAAGTTGATCCTTGATTTACAAAAGGAACTAATATTTATAGTTAACTAACCTTATTCTAACTCTAATAAAAAAGAAACTCTAATCCTAAAAGGAAATAACCAAAAACAAACTTCTTTCCTAACCTGTTTGTCGAGTCGACACGAGACGTGCCGAGTAGTACCGCCTTTCGTGTCGACTGGACATGAGTCGACTAAGTATGTCGAGTAGTTTCACCTTTCGTGACGACTGGCATGTGTCGATTAACACCACCCTTCGTGTCGGCTAGGGTGTGTCGTTACGTCCTGTCGGCTGGGGTCTCGACTGGGGTCTTAACTGGGGTCTCGTCCTGTCGATTGGGGTATCGGGGTCTTGGCTAGGTTGCTTTGCCTCGGGGCCTCGGGTCATCATCTCGACTTGTCGCCTCGAGTCGTCTGTTCATCTCGGCTGGTTTGAGTCGAGTCTTGTCTCATCCATCTATTTAGTCATCTCGACTGTCGACTCGACTCGAGTTGAGATGTCGAGTCGTCATTCGCTGATGTTATCTCGATCGTGTAGATCTCCTGTATCAGTCCCTCCTTCTTCGAAAGAACTCGTCTCTGAGTTCGCATCACTTGAATACAACTCTATTGAAGGATGATAGTCAGAAATATCCGCCACGTTAAATGTCTTAGACATAGCCATTCCTTCTGGAAGATCCACAACATATGCATTGTCATTGATCTATTTGAGAATCTTGAATGGTCCATATATTTTTGGTTTAAGCTTGTTGTATGTTCCAGCCGGTACCTGTTCCTTCCGTAAGTAAACCATCACCATGTCTCCTTCATTGAATATCTTGAGTCGCCTCTTCTTGTCCACCCGCGCCACGAAATTTGCATTGGCTTTCTCAAGTTTTGTACGCACTTCTTCCTGAATATTGATAGCATTCTCGGCCATTGAACTTGCTGCCTCGCTAAACTTGCTACTTTTCGACAACTTCAACAAATCTTGGAGATGGCGAGGTGTGTTCCTATAAACAATAAAAAAAATGAGACATACCTGTGGAACTATGAACAGTCAAGTTGTAGGCAAATTCAGCTTGAGGTATAGCTTGATCCCACATTTTTGGCTTCTCTCCACATATGCATCGAATCAAATTTCCCAAGGTCCGATTGACCACTTCTATTTTTCCATTCGTTTGAGGGTATGTTGTACTAGAATACTTCAATAAAGTGTCAAATCGTCGCTATAAAGTAGTCCAAAAAGTCACTAAGAACCTAGCATCCCTATCCAAGACAATCGAACTAGGAACTCCATGTAGTCGAACCACTTCTTGAAAGAACAATCGTGCAACATGTGGTGCATCCGAAGTCTTGCGACATGTAATGAAGTGATTCATCTTAGAAAATTGATCCACTACCACAAAGACTGAATCCACACCTCTTTGTGTACGGGGAAGTCCCAACACAAAGTCCATACTCAAATCTTCCCATATATCCTTGAGCACAGGTAGAGGAGTATACAAACTAGTATTCTACACTTGCCCCTTTGCAACTTGGCACACTTGACAACTCCTCACAAGTGTCTCCATATCTTTCCTTAAACTCGACCAATAGTATCTCTCCTCAAGGCTCAAAACAGTCTTATCTCGCACAAAGTGTCCACCAAGCCCGCCACTATGTAAGTCTCGAACTATCTTTTCCCTCAATGATGTCCTGGGACTACAAAGCTGATTTCCTTTAAACAGAAAGCCATCCATAATAACGAAGTCTCCTGCGGGTTGTCTTGTCGAACACTATGCCCAAATCTTCTGAAAGTCTTCATCATCAACATAAAGCTCTTTTAAATAGTTAAAAATAATAACTTCACCTCACAATACGCTCAACAAGGATACCTACCGACTCAAAACATCAGGTAGCTTATTGTTGACTCCTGATTTATGTCGCAAAGTAAAATTAAACTGCTCAAAATATGAAGCCCAACGTCCATGCATTTTATTGATATGCTTTTGATTCTTGAAGTGTTGAAGAGACTGATGATCGGAGTAAAGCCCGAAGTCGTTAGCAATGAGGTAACTTTCCCAAGTCTTCAAAGAACGATAAACATCATATAATTCTTGCTCATAAGTACTCCACTTCTGCCGAGCTTCATTCAACTTCTCGTTCAAGAAAGCAAGGGGGCGCTTCTCTTGAGAGAGGATTGCTCCAATACCTACACCATACGCATCGCACTCAAGCTCAAAGAGCTTGTCGAAATCTGGAAATGCCAATATAGGTGTAGTAGTAATCTTCTCCTTGATAAGGGCAAAAGCTACATTTTCTTCATCGGTCCACTCGAAAACACCCTTCTTCTTCAAATAATCCATCATGGGAGCAACTATAGAACTGAAATTACGAATAAAATGCCAATAAAAAGATGCTAATCCATGAAAGCTTGTTACTTCAGTAGCACCTTTTGGAGTCGGCCAATCCTTGATTGCTTTGACATTATCTTTGTTGACTTAGATTCTTTGCGCGCTCACCACGAATCCCAAGAATACAAGTTGAGTCGTCAAGAACATACACTTCTTAAGGTTGATGTAAAGTTTATTCTCCTTTAGCACTTGGAAGACTTCTCGGAGATGCAACATATGCTCCTATTCATCTCGGCTATAGATAAGAATGTCATCAAAGTAGACGACTACAAATCTTCCCAAGAAAGACTTTAGAATTTGGTTCATTAAACGCATAAATGTGCTTGGAGCGGTCGACAACCCAAAAGGCATCACTGACCATTCGTAGAGGACCTCACTACTCTTGAATGCAGTCTTCCACTCGTCGCCGGGTCGAATTCGGATCTGATGATAGCCACTCCTCAAGTCGACCTTCGAAAAGATGCTCGCGCCTTCCAACTGATCCAACATGTCATCTAGTCGTGGGATTGGGAACCTGTAGCGGATTGTAATCTTGTTAATGGCTCTACTATCTACACACATCCGCCAACTCCCATCATTCTTTGGTATCAATAGGGCTGGAACTGCGCATGGACTCATACTCTCTCGGATGTGGCTTTTCTTAATAAGGTCCTCAATGGTGTCTTGTAATATCTTCTTCTCATGTGGGTTCATGCGATAACGAGGGAGATTAGGAAGTACTGAACCCGGAATAAAATCAATGTGGTGCTGAATATCCCTCATGGGAGGAAGACCCACTGGCAGCTCTTCAAGAACCAAAACTTCAAATTCCTTAAGCAGCGACTTCATCTTCTCTGGGATCTCAATGAATGTCTTCACTTCTTCCTTTACAACTAAGACAAACCTCTGCTTTAACTCCTTTCACTCGGCCAGAAATTCACCCTTGTTACAAAGAGATATTCGTTTGGACTTTTGATCTTTGGGGTGCTTTCAAGAAGGTGGAATAGGTGGTAGGATGATCTTCTTATTATTCCATACGAAAGAATATTCATTCTTCTTGCCGCCATGCTTAGCATCGACATCATACTATCACGGTCGTCCCAACAAGACTTGGCATGCATCCATATCCATAACATCATAAGCAACAGAATCACTATAAGTCTTTCCTAATGATAGTGGCACGCGGCATACTTCGGTCACCTTCACGAAGGGACCCTTCTTGATCCATCCGATGGTTTAAGGCACGAGCTTTGCTTCAGTCAATAGTTTTAAGTGGCCCACCAAGGCTTTTGACACTATATTTTCACAGCTTTCAATGCCAATGATGAGAGTGCACACCTTGTTGATGACTGAACACCTAGAAAAAAAAATTTGGTGTTATTATGATGAATCTGGTGTCTTCTGAGCGCATAGGAGTGTTTGAACAACACACGACATATTATCGCCCTCAATCATGGCAACCTCTTCCTCGTACTCTTCTTCAGATGCTGTGTGTCCATCCTCAGTTTCCTCATAATCCGCTAGATTGACATTTCACCGCTGTGGACACTCATTAGACTTATGCCCTAGTTGGAGACATCGGAAATACTTCCCTGCAATTGGCTTGGCATACTGATTTGATTAAGTCATCTAGGCCCTGTCGACTCACCTCTTGCCTTCTCGGTCGAACTTCCCTGATCAGTTTGCCTAAAAGGCGGTGTCTTCTAGGCCAATCTTTTCGCCTTTAGAGCCATGTTGTGGGCTTCGTCTATAGAGTACACATTATGGATGGCCACTTTCTCTTGAATCGAATACTTCAAACCACCAATATATTTGGCTGCGAGTTGTTCCTCACTCATAAACAAATCACAATGAGAAGTAAGATGGAAGAACTCTTTAGTATAGGCGCTTACTGATCTAACTCCTTGATGGCATTGCTCAAACTAGTTGTAGAGAATTTATTGGTAGTCGGGTGGTAGGAATCTAGCTTGGAGTAACTGCTTCATGCGTCATCAAACCCGAACTAGTTACTTGCCTTGCCATCACCTAGTGTTTTGAGTTTGATCCCACCATGCCACGGCTCCTCCTTTGAGACGATATGCTACTGTGACGCCCCTAGGTTCACACAAGGCTGCAGTCCTTGGTGAAACCAGGAATGTCAAACCTGCCATGCACCACACCGTGCAATAACATGTTTCACCACCACAATTAACATCTCTCTAGTAGAGTCAACAACAGGTGTAGGTACAAAGCAAGTAAAAGATAATGCAAGAGATACTGATGAAATGAAAGGGATCAAAATAGTATTTCATCATCCAACACACAGGAATACCAAGTCAATATCTGAAATACATAAACAGGAAATCTTAACAAGTCTCAAATACAATAAGTCTGAGTTGAGAAAATAAGGCACACCGCCTTTACAATTTCTAGAATAAACTCTCAAATGTCTAAACCAAAAAAAAGTCTACAGTGGAGCTCAAAAGTAAAATATATCTAAAGTAGACAGCTGACGCTAAAGTGCATCGTGTCAACCTGCGACACTCCGGGCTCTTGGCTCGTTACCTGAAAGGGGGAGGGACAACGAGCGTCAAAGCGCTAGCGAGTAACATCACAACCAAACCCCAAGGGAAAAGGGCTCGTTGTATATGAAAAATACAGTTAATATATAATGGATCTAAAATCATTGATATAACTAAAGAGGGTTTTAGTATTTAGAAGTTTACAACACGAGCATAGGTACGTCGAGCGAAATAATCCAAACAAGGAAACCCTCATGTATATACCTTGTATCTCAAATTGTCAACCTCTAGACACCAAACCCGAGATTCTAGTATAGAAAACAATAATAAAAGAAATACAGTTAATCTCAGAACATAAGTATAGTACCATATCATAGTTCACATGATTATCATGTTATCACTTACATGAATATCATGTCAAAATCTACACAAGTGTTATATCATAAACTTCCGTGGAAGTATCATACACAGGGTCAAGAGAATATATCCGATATAGGAACTATATACTGTGGTTTTCCAAACTCTTGGAATAAGTGGCAAATGTCCAACATGAGAACTGGGATGAATCATAATCCAACACGAGGACCTCTATAAATCACAGTCCAACACGAGGACTGAAAGTAGTGAATGCCCAACACGAGGACTGAATATAACCGCTGTCCAACGCGTGGACCGAATGTGACCGTTGTCCAACTCCTGGACCGGATGTGACTGTTGTCCAATTCATGGACCGGATGTGACCGTTGTCCAATTCATGGACCGGATGTGACCGTTGTCCAATTCATGGACCGGATGTGAATGCATATCCAACACGAGGATTTAATAGCAACGCATGTCCCACTCGAGGACTGTGAAAACGTGCAACGGTCGCTGTGATATATATAGAGTAGTCTACTTATATCAATCCATACTCAAATTAGTGTGTAAGTCCCCACTTTATACCCTCAGGTCAACTATCATACATGGTTACATAGTGGGACAAATTACCATGGTCAGATAAACCAAACAAAACCCCAAATAGGAGTGAAAATATTCAAATACAGCAAACCTGGAAATCTGCAACAGAGTATCGTCGGTCGACCGATCCGGTCGACCGAACTCTGATAAAAATCAGAACGGTCGACCGAAAAATGACGCGGTCGACCGAAATCAAATCGCGGTCGACCGAATAATGCTTCGGTCGACCGAAATCCAGTCGCGGTCGACCGGATCCCTAACTCGAGCTCAGCGGTCGACCGTGTCGGTCGACCGCCGAGCGACAGAACCCACATCTTGGGTTTTCTGTCAGCTATCCAACCTGAAATAAAATTTGATGATCTGATATAACAAGGGTTACACGACTAAACCAAAGTTCAAAATCTACCTTTTGATATACGCAAATCTTGGAAACCAAAATAAAAGTGTTTTAAAAGCCTGTAGGAATAATTTACTCTTGTTTAGGAAAACTGTTCAGATCCAAAACTTCATTTTTACAGAACATTGGTGAATTTGAAAACTGGAAACTTGATTCTTATAATCCCTGTAGACGGTAAAAACTACCGCGGCAGATTAGCGAACGAATTCGCCCACAGAACAGGACCACCTTCTCTTAGGCCACTAAGCGGGTTCGCTGGCACACGAACGCCCCACTCTGGCCGCATACGCCAGATCGCAGGGATCCGCCAGCAGGATGAATCCGCCCTCACAACCAAATCCGCCCGCCAGGAGAGTGCTCAAACCCGCCCTCGTGTGCCGAAGCCACTTGCAGAGAGCCACGTCTGCCTGCGTAAGCCGAAAGCCGGGTTTCCAGGGACAAGCCTCCCCTATCTCCCACGATGCGACAGGAGGGGGGAACAGTGTCCCAAGTCCGTCCGACGTCCGCCCG
>BQKN01000496.1:169526-189266 GCA_022839385.1 Asparagus kiusianus | reverse complement strand
CGACAGGAGGGGGGAACAGTGTCCCAAGTCCGTCCGACGTCCGCCCGTAATCCAAGCGAACGGGACAGACGCCGGACCGACCTGCATTCTCATAAATGCAGGTCACCTCACCCATTAGGAAGGAGGGCCAGGGCCATGACGCGCCGAAAGCCATCCGAAGCTCGTTCAGACACGCAACGCCTGTTCCCCCGCCCCTATTCGAACATAGGGGGAGGAGAGAGGCACAACGCCCCAGGACCGCCGGAAGGTCATTCGGTACCTCACCGCACCAGTGAACGGACGGGTGCCAGAGCCGTCTGCATCCACATAAATGCAGCGCGCCGCGCCCCGAGCGAAGGGTCAGAGCCACCGGCGTTCGATGAGATATCCAAATCTACTCGAGTACCTGGCAGTCGCTGTCACGAGTACGAGGAGGGGCTTTCCCACTCCTATACGACGTGACGCGACCTGTAGCCCCAGAAGCAACCGTTTGTAGTACAGGGGACAATAGGATGTCCTTGAACAGTGTATGGTCACATCCCATGGTTCAAGGGACAACCGAACTGTCCCTCTCCCACTTAAAAGGGCTTCCTACAGCAACCAAAAAAAATCATCGATCGAGAGAAGGGCGATAGATCAAAAAAAAGAGGAGAATCGATCAACCAACCGAAGAACCTCCAAGGTCCGAGCTCCGATCGCCGGCGAACTAGAGGATTCGAACTCCTTCACCCAGAGCTTCTACTGAGTACTGAAGCTCTCCAACGACCTCGGTCGAACCGTCCAAGGGAAGCAGACCCGGCGCGAGCACCGGGCGAAGCATCCTGTAGCTACCGTAAAGTCCCCACGAATATAAACAAGGAGGGCATTCCCTCCGCTTCTGTTGTAATTCAGATTGATTTAGTTTGTAATAAGCTTTCTTATAAATACAAACGAAATCCCTCCCTTTTTCCGGGAAAATCAGAAATTTACACCTACAATCCCTAACATAAAGATCTCGATTTTATATGAAGATACCTCTTTGGCTTATTAGAAACTCATAAAACAAACAAAAATTCGAAATAAATCAGAAATGAATAGGGGTGAGGGATTGGGCGAGATGATACTCGCCTTGGTTTCTGTTCGAACTCCCGCTGAGGATCTCCTTCTACCTGAGCTGTAAACTCCCAAGCAGCTCCTCCAGATTTCCCAAAATCACCAGGTCCAGATTAGGGTTTTGAGGAAGAAGAAGAAGAAGAAGAAAAAGAAGGAGAAGGAGGAGGCTAGGGTTACGTTTTGGGGGTTCAGCCTTGTCTCCTGGGTTGAGTTGGTTTAAATACCAACTCCCCAACCCGACCCGAAACCCAATAGCCCAAATAACTAAAACCCGCACCCAAACATGTAATAAAACTCTCTGATTGCTGATCGGTCGACCGCGCCGGTCGACCGCATCGGTCGACCGATCAGCACAAAAATGCCTGCCGAAGGCATTTTACCCGCTGATCGCCAACTCACTCGATTTTCTCTCACTTGCAAACACCTGCTGGGTTCCCAAACACTGATAAACATATATATATACATATATACTACAGAAATTTTCGGGGTTTTACAGCTACAAACTTCACCTAGTTTGCTTCGGGCACATTAGCCATCTTAAAAAACTTCTCCACTTTGTAGAGCCAATCTAAGAAAGCCTCTATGTCTAGATTTCCTCCAAAGGAAGGGAGCTCCACCTTTATCTGGTTCTCTTGGTCATGGTGATGTCCGCCCTGTCGGTGATAGTTACGATGAGGGTTGAAGCCTCTGCCTCGACCTCTGCCATAAGGTTGTCCTCCTTCTTCTTCGCTCAAGACGTTGTCGTACCACGATCCCTCAAATTGGGCACCATAGTCTGCTCCTTCGTCACTAGATTCATCATGGGAGAGGGGTTGGTTGGGATGTCGTCTATAATATGAAGGGTTTTGATATGGAGGAGGTTGATGCAGAGGGGTTGATATGGAGGGGGTTGGTTTGGACATGGTTGATATGGAGGGGGATGAACTGGAGCGGGTTAGGGATTGTATGGGGGTGGATGTCATGGTTGCCTAACTCTGGGTCCGCTTAGATGAAGACCGTCGACGAATTTATTCTCATTGTTAAGGTGAAGGGTAAGTCCTTCAATAGTTTATTGAATGTTCTGAAGAGACACCTCCAACGTGCCAAATCTTCCATCCATAGAATCTATCCTCGTGTAAAGATCCTGTAGAGAAAGCTCCTTCTCACCGTCACCTGCCATTGTCCAGGATGTTGAAGCCGAAGCTCTGATACCACTTAACGTAGACGTAGAGATGGGGAGGCCGATCGAATATCGTTGTGATGCCGACGAACCCTGACAATAGCAGGTATTGCACAAGCTTGAATCCACAAGCTCTAAGTTTCTTAAGTTTGAGAACGAAAACAAGGAGAAACATTCTCTTAATTGAATAATTAAAAAGTTGATCCTTGATTTACAAAAGGAACTAATATTTATAGCCAACTAACTATATTCTAACTCTAATAAAAAAGAAACTCTAATTCTAAAAGAAAATAACCAAAAACAAGCTCCTTTCCTAATCTGTTTGTCGAGTCGACAAGAGGCGTGCCGAGTAGTACCGCCTTTCGTGTCGATTGGACATGAGTCGACTAAGTATGTCGAGTAGTTTCGCCTTTCGTGTCGACTGACATGTATCGATTAACACCGCCCTTCGTGTCGACTGGGGTGTGCCGTCTCGTCCTGTCGGCTGAGATCTCAACTGGGGTCTCGTCCTGTCGACTGGGGTCTCGGGGTCTCGGCTGGGTTGCTTCGTCTCGGGTCGTCATCTCAACTAGTCGCCTCGAGTCATCTGTTCGTCTTGGCTGGTTTGAGTCGAGTCTCATCTCGTCCATCTGTTTAGTCATCTCAACTGTCAACTCCACTCAAGTTGAGATGCCGAGTCGTCGTTTGCTGACGTCGTCTCGATCGTGTAGATCTCCTGTATCATGTACGTACCATGCGAGTATTGTCATTTGTACCCTCTTACAACTATTTTATACCATTTTCATAGCTGGATTTAGAATATTGATTATATAGTTGGAGGTAATGATTTTTTCTTTGATTGCAAATTAGGAGTGAGCGCAATATACAGGTTACAATGAGTATTAGATTTAGAATATATCACAATCACATACTAGATAATCAATAATTAGGATTAAAAGTTGTGGTCTCTTTATTATTTTTTTTACTAGTAAAAAAATGGGCATCCTTGCGGGCTTTTCCGTCAGGGATGCCAAATTTCTCATGAGGGATACGTATTCTTAATGGCTTCCCGTTAAGGATACGCCATCAGAAAAAGTCCCGTCAGGGAAGAAACATCCCTGACGGGCCACCGTCAGTAATACGCATTACTGACGGCATCTTCCCTGACGGTAGGAGCCGTCGGGGATGTTAAAATATCCCTGACGGCATGCCCATCGGGGATGTGTATAACATCACTGACGGCATGCCATCAGGGATGTTTATCTCTGACGGCATGCCCGTCAGGGATGTTATATAATCACCAAAAAAATTATGCTGATTTCATGCAAAATTTCTTGTATACAATCCTTGCACTACATCCATACACTACAGTTACCAAGGACGCCTTCATTTGTTGATAGTAAACCTTCGATCAAAAGTTCATCCTCTTCATAGGCAATCAACATTTACTAATTAATTTCATCCTCTTCATAGGCAATCAACAGTTACCAATTAATTTTATCCTCTTCATAGGCAATCAACAGTTAACAATCCTTACACTACATCCATACACTACAGTTACCAAAGATGCAAAATTTCATCCTCTTTATAGGCAATCAACAATTACCAATTAATTTAACCCAGTTACTAAACCTTACGATCAAAAGTTTTAATTATGGATAGTAAATCTATCTGGGAACAAAAATATCTAAATTCACCAAATTCCATTCAAATTCTTCCCAATTAAAACATATATTAACATTCTAAATCACAAACAAGAAGGTGGTTGACGTCGGGAGGGAGGAGCTCGCTGATCGGGGGGTTGGAGCTCGGGGATGATGGCAGGTCTGATGAAGGGTTGAGGCAGGAAGTGAGGGCGGTGAGGATCTGGCGTCAGGTTTAAGTGAGCAGGCCGACGGTTTGAGGTGGTGCGGTCGTCGGTGGGAAGATGGAGGATATGGTCGATGTGGATTTAAAGAGGCGACGTCGAAGCGTGGCTGGGGGCAGTGGAAGAGGAGTTCAGGAGTGAGCTAGGAGGCGGATCTGGGCGGTGGAGCTTGGGACGACGAGCTAGGGTAGGGGCAGAGCTTGGACTACGGTGGGTGGAGGAGGTCGAAGGGGGTGGTGACGGAGCTCGAGGAGGTGAGCTCAGAGGGCGTGGTCGTCGATGAGGAGGCGATGAAGGGGCTGTTGGGTAGCACTGTGATGGTGACGAAGGCATGTTGGGCGTGAGGCGAGGGAGTTCGACGAAGGCTTGGCGAGGTGGAGTGGGGAAGATGGAGTTGGGCGTGGTGACGCTGGAGCGTCGAACAGGGGAAGGCGGAGCTCGTGGAGGAGAGCTCGACTTGGAGATTTTGGGGGTTATTTATGGACGGGCGGGAGGGGATCCGTGGGAGGGGGATTGGGGGTTTTTGAGCCGTTGATTTGGAGAAAGTGTGGACGGTCGGATCGGGCTTCTTCCTGTATCGCTGACGGCTAAGCGATGTTCATGTCCCGTCAACGATGTTTACATTGCTGACGGTATTGAAAAACTTGTGACGGTAACATCTCTGACGGTTAATCCCGTCAGCGATGTAAACATCGCTGACGGCATTGTCCCGTCAGTGATGTTGCCGTCAGCGAAACCTATTTTTCCACTAGTGTTTATTAGTGGAGAGGATCCAAGTTCTCAGATTAAAATGTACTGAGAGAATCACATAACTGAGAATTAATTAAGTCATCTGATTTAGGTTGTAAAAATAGTTTAAAAGGTGTAAGTGGCTAACATATCCGCAGTTAAAACCCTGCCAAATTCGACAAAAAACATCCTGATTAATGTCCAAACCAACTTTGCGAACGGTCATAATGAACGACTAAACTCAGCAATTTTCACAACCCTAAACCATTAATTGGTCCGGCTTGAGTTAGGTTAGACTTGAACTAGACTCCTCCAAGGCTCTTTAAGTCATGAGCAACTTTTCAATATGAAAGACCTAACACCAAAAAGGGCCAATTAAGCTCCCAACAAAGCCTCAAAGCACAACCTAACACGTTGAGGATTTTTGGAGCCCAACGGCAATATTGGCCCCACTCTACTTTTTTACAAGAAAGTGATAACTCTTAGGTCTCATTTGTTATGCTGGTATAGGTAGGGGAAAAAAAATGCACATTCACATTTCTCATTCTGGCATACCAAATACAACACCAGTTTAAAAGCTACAATGCAAATTCATTCTTCTCATTCATTCCCACCTTATGTGGGAGTGAGTATTCTCAATAAGATGACAGAAAATGGGCATTCTCGGTTAAGTGAGAATCAAAATTTTAAGATGTTCCTTTCTTATTAATTACCCATATAAAAAATAAAAAGGATTGTCAACATTCTTACTTTATTCTTTAATTATATCCATACGCGAGAAAGAAAATGAGCATTCCATTCTTTATTTCATTCCGTTCTTACTTGACTCGATTCTCACATACTAAACAAGGCACTAATATCAAACAAGCTATTTATTGGTTCACATCTATTTAACTGTTGGTGAAAGAAGAATTGGTTACTCTGAAATTAGGGAAATACAAAACTTAGAGATTAGTATGTAGATATATTTTTCATAATGTATCTATCGAAAAAGCATCCGACAGTCCTTATTATTTTATTAATTGGAGCACTAATTATGGGGATTTCTGGTCATCTCCATTATTATAAAAATAGTAGAGAGGACACCATATTAATCATAGCCTTTGACTTACGTAGTGGGTGGTTATAATTCATTTCATATCTAACATTCATCATATCCTATGAATTACACTGTTTTCCTAATTTGTACTCAAAAATAAATCACAACCACTGATTAAACATAGCAACAGTTGTGATATAGTACTGATCTCTACACTACTTTTTTGATAGTGGAAATGATCATAATCCATAATTATAGAAGCTTACCTTTTTTGATTAGTGTGCAAATATTCTTAAAATCCACTAAGGGGCTGTTTGGATGGCTGAAAACTCCCGTTTTGACCTCGGGAAGGAGCCAGAAAGCTGACATTTTGGCAGCTTTCTGGCCGCTTCCCAAGGCCAAAACGGCCAAACAAACAGCCCCTAATTGAAGAAATGACATCTCTTCTTGAAATATTTGTAAAGCGGGCACAAAGATATCACAACTAGTGTCTAACATGCATTTAAAAGTTAATGATTGCACTAATACCATAGTCAGATTGTATTAATACATTAATCTAATTGCGTTAATATAGTATTGATGATTATACTCATATAGTTTTCAGATCGTCGGTATAATATATATTAATTAACTATCATATATGTTAATTAACTATTTTAAAATTAGTAGTATATATGGCATGTATCACAATCTCTTTAAGCTTCTCTTACCTACTAGCACATTGCCATGTCCGATGCATGTGCAAAAATATTCAGTTTTATGATTAGTTTTACATTTTCATATAATAGTTTAGTGATGATTTAATTAATTTATGCAATTCTATTATGGAGTTCTACATAGAAAATGTATCTTAAATTGTTATTTAGCAATTAAATCTATCATTTAACACAATTATGTTAAGTAATTTGCTAATTGATGTAATACAACTAGGGTAAATGATTAAAATAAAAAAACGAAAAAAATGGAGATATTGCAATGTAATTATGTGTGTGTTATCATTTTAGGATTTAGAATGTTCTAGAAATTAGAAAGGAAAAAGAAAATAAACATTTCTGTTGAAAATTTATAATTTATAATTATAATCTTAATTATATGCTATTCTTATATCATAATTTAGAATATTCTAGAAATAAGAATAAAAATAAAAAGGAAAGGGAAAAAAATCACTCCTTCAAAATTATCATTTTACCCTCCAAATTACAATAGGAAGTAGGAAGATGTCCAACAGTCATCTAATTCTTACTATTCCCACTATGTTCATATATAGTAGTATAGATAGATATGATTTTCTATATGCCCTGTTTGGATGGAGGGTAGAGAGGTGGAGGGGAAGAGAAATGCAGCTTTCACCTTGTTTGGGAGTTTTTTTAAGGAGGGTAGAGAGGAGGAAGGAAGGGGAACGGAGGGTAAAATTGCTTGGTTTTCTTTCCCCCTCGATTTGGGCGGTAGAGGAGGGTAAAGGAGGGTAAAGGGGTGTAATGACATTCTTACCCCCATCAAAACAAATAAAAGAGCTGATGTGTTATTAGTATAAAGTCATTTATGTAAATTTACATATATTTACTTCCTTTCACCTTCATTCACCTTACTCAACTCCCAAACAGCATATTACAATTCCATTCCCTTCCTTTCCCTTCCCTTCTCGTTGTTTACCTTTCATTCCTTTCCCTTAGTAAACTCCCAAACACAGCAATAGAGAACCCTCCATAAGGCTATTTTTCCTTTATTCTTAACACCGAACCCTCTATTTATTAGCAACCACCATCACTCCTCACGCTTAGTTAACCTCCTCCAAAGTCTAAGGATGGGCAACTGCATGAAAACATGTGCGAGGAGGAGGCAGGAAGAGAAGAGAGAGACTAAAGAGGAGGAAAGTGATGTTAAGGAAGAGGGTGGCGGCTTGAAGATTAAAGTATTGCTAACTAGAGGGGAATTAGAGTGGTTGATGCTTCAACTGAAGGAGAAAGGGGAGAGGAAGCTTGAGGATGTGTTGACGGAGATTGGGAGAGAGAGGGAGAGAGGATCAGGAGGAAGAGATGAAGGATGGAAGCCTAATTTGGATAGCATAACGGAGATCCCTGAGCTTTGAACTTTTGATAATATTAATGAGGATCAATGAAATTTCTCCTTAATGTTTTTCTTTCCTTTTCCCCCCCACATTTCTGGGTTTTAGAGGCACGTTACCTTGTGTGTTGCCCTGATCCAGATTTTGTAAGTATAGTTTGTATTTTTAGTTTCTTGAGGATGTTTAATTAGTCCTTTGATTTTGCAGCGACTAATCTAGATTTGTATGTTTCTATCTCTCATTAGCTTAGAGGGTCTCTCGATATCAGATACGTTAAACGACATTTTGCTTGTTATTATTATTCAGATACTGGAGTTTTAGGCATTAATCATTTTGTTCTATTTTATTCTTTTTTTTCCTTTTTAGAACTTGCAGATAACTCCCCTAATCTATATCTTAAGTTTTCACTTACCACATCTTAGCTATTTTACTAGCACTTTTTTGAGGTAAAAAGTAAGAAAATGTGCCTTTCTCATTCAATATCGGTTATATTTTACTAGCATTTAACACTCGGATTCATGTTTTGGGAGCGAAAGTTACAGATAACCTCCCTCTCCTTTCATATGTTTTGAGAGTGAAAGTTACAGGTAACATCCCTCTCCTTGATGAGTCTAGACGTGTTAAGTGCTAGTAAAATAATTGATAGACGACGAATGCGACTCAATGTATTTCATCCGCAATTCATCCTTTTTTTTTGACTATATATGGCCCACTTTAGTTTTATAATGTGAACAAGTGCATTTATACAGTTACATAAACTGATATAAAAAACATTAAAAAAAAGGCACAAGATTTCTATTAGGCCCCTCTCTGTTTTGCGAAGATCTGATGCTTATTAAGTTTCAAATTATGCTATTGTAGAATTTCCAGAATGGTTCCCAGTATGGTTGTCCTCTGGCCAATTCAAAGAGCTGCTTATTTTCAGTTTAGATAATTAAAATTAAAAATTTAGTATCGCTTCGGCTTTTTTTCAATTTGAATGGACCATTTTGCATTTTCAATTTGCACTTGTGAGAAACTATATTCAGTGTTCCACCGTCCAGTAAAAATCTTCCAGGATAATTCACTTCAATGATAAGCTTGCTACAACAATATTTTAAGGATTTGGATCCTGTTCACAGAGATTGCTATCTTATTAATAGTATGGTTAATTTATTTAGTAGATGATTGTGATTTGTCTTTGAGCGCATATCAGGAATGGGTATACTTTGTGGGTGAGTGGGGGAGGGAGAGGGGGAGGGGAGGGGGGGGGACTGGTGGCAAGTTTTAGATTTGGAATGGATCATAATTAACTATTCACTATAGAAATCAATGATCGATGGCTAATAAAGTAGTTTTTGCTGTAAAAATCTAACAACGCTATTAGGACTAAAAATGTGCAATTTTGATTTTTGTTGAATATAAAATCTTTTTTAGAGCAGATAGAGCTGGCATACTCATCCCTTTTCATTAAAGGTCGGCACAAAAACAAATAAAGGACATGCATACAGAAATTAAGCCACCAATTCCTCAAGTAAAATGCCTACTTAAATATTCATATAGTAGAATTCTTCACCAGCTTGTGGTCTCACTTGGACTTGAGGAACTTTATAAGTTGAAACTTCTTTTTTATTTATTAAGTTTACAAATTAAGTGAAGCTTTTGCACGTTGAATATTCTGTGTTTGAATTGTTTTGTGTGATTAGTTGTTGAAAGAGGACGAGAAAGGCACAAGTAGTATTCTCCTTTTTGGTGAAGGTCTTGCTTTCTCTGTGCATGTTGGAGAAGTTCTTAACAAATACCTACTCAACTGTGGTTCAACTTATAACAGCAGTTCAACAGCTTGAGCTTTCTACGTAGGCTCTATTCGTTTGTACCCATTTATTGTAAAAATAATATGAAGTTTGTAGCAGGTGAGACGCTATATTAATTAATGTGCAGTATACAAAAATAAATAAATAAATAAAACATTAAAAATGGATTTGGATTCTCTCTCCATTGCGTGAGGCGGTAAATGAACACATTTTCTTTTACAATCGAACAATTTTGCATTTGTAGAATTGGCGACACAGCGACGAAGTTCTGATTTTTTGAAGCAGAGAACATTTTGGATGCTGCACGGTCGACCGCGAGTGGCGCTGCGATCGACCACGAACGTGCATAGCACAGGAAAAGTCTTTGGACTTTACGCGGTCGATCGCAAGTGGCGAGGCGGTCCACTGGCAAAACCCTATAGTGTTTTTTGGTTTCTGTCATTGGATCCGATCGACCGCGATGGGTTCGGCGGTCGACCGCGAGTCGGGTCTGGGTCTGCTTCGGTTTCCTGCACTGTTTGGATTTACTGTTTTATATAAATAGGAACACGATTTGTTTAGGGTTTATTGAATCATATTGATCACTTTTGGGGTAGCTTGAAGGAGAGTTTTGAACACAGAAAAGAGAGTTCTTTTTTTAGCAGATTGTTTGTGGGTTTTGTGAGAGATTTGAGGGTTTTGTTTGAGATGTTAGTTTGAATGGTCTTGTAATCTCTATTCTGTACTCTCTTTCTCTATAGTGAAAACTCCTCCCCTTCTTGCCCCGTGCATGGACGTAGGCAATTTGCCGAACCACGTTAAACTTTGTGTTTGAGTTTGTGTCATTATTGTTTGATTTGAGTTGTCTTCTCTCTCGGTGTTTGGTTTGGTTCCTCTACGCATAACAAGTGGCTTCCGCGCACAACAGCATTAATATACAACTATGATTTGTCTTTACTGAAAAAGTGAAAGTCATTATAACTTGCAAGAGGCATGATGTTAGTGATGTACGATCAAAACCGTCTAGATACCATGGAATGATTGCGATTGAGGAAATGCTGCTCCCTATATTATCAAAATGATAGAGGATCCAAAAGCAATAAAAGAAAAAAAAAATGCCATACATCAAGATGAAAAATTCTTGCAACAATGTAAAGGTTATTATGTTAGAAAACCAGTCACACCAGATGTTTGATAAAACTCAATTAAATCACATAGCTGAGAATTTTGAGTGGCGCCAGGGAAATCTTTTCGTCAAGCTCCTCTTAGTAAATATTTAGCATATATCTTAGTTTACTTAATTTCTTTTCGTATTTTTTACATTAATAACCCAACCTCCTAAACCATGGAGAGCTTTGTATAAGAGCAAGTCCATCAAGCTCCCACCGCACCTCCTTGTTAAGATATTTAGTAGGTATCGGGTAGTTAATAGTTATTAGGAGTTTTATCTCTTTAGTGAGTTGTTAGTGGATTGTTAACTGAATTGTTAACTGAATTGTTGCTGCTGTTATCTATTTAAGTAATGAATGAATCTCTTTAGTGTGTGCGTGAAATTACTCTCTTCTTTCTCACCTTCACATCTGGTATCAGAGCCTCTGCAGAGGTGATAACTGATAAACAAATACTGAGAGTATAGGAGTAGAAATTGTTCGACAAATGGCCACAGAGAAAGCGTCTTTTATCCAACCAGCAATTCCTCACTTTGATGGTCACTACGATCATTGGAGTATGCTAATGGAGAATTTCTTCAGATCTAAAGAGCTTTGGGAGGTTGTTGATAAGGGTTTTATAGCACCTACAGAGGCAGCGTATCAGGCATTGACAGATGCCCAGAAAGCAAAAATTGAGGAATCGCGTTTGAAAGATTTCAAGGCAAAGAATTTTCTTTTTCAATCAATCGATCGTGAAGTTCTAGAGACTATTCTCCAGAAAAATACGTCAAAAAATATATGGGATTCTATGAAGAAGAAGTTTCAAGGCTCAGCAAGAGTAAAGCGTGCACATCTTCAAGCAATGAGGAGAGATTTTGAGACTCTCCAAATGAAAAACGGAGAGTCGGTCTCTGATTATTTTAGACGAGTTACGGGGATTGCAAATAAGATGAGGATTCATGGTGAGAAGATTGAAGATGGTGCTGTTGTAGAGAAAATATTGAGATCTATGGCTCCCAAATTCGACTATATCGTGTGTTCCATTGAAGAATCTCATGATATTGACACAATGTCAATCGATGAGTTGCAAAGCTCTTTACTGGTGCATGAGCAGAAGCTGAATCGCAGCACCACTGACAATAATACATCTGAAGAACAAGCTTTGAAAGCCTCTACCTTTAATGATTTTTCAAGCTACAGAGGAAGAGGCAGGGGTAGAGGTGGTAGAGGACGAGGAAGAGGAGGTCGAGGCAACCACAATGGAGGTAGACATCAACAGAATTTTAGGCACGAAGATCATTCATCGCCGAGCTCTCAAGCCAAAGGAAAAGGTAGTTATAAACATACTGATAAGACGAATATACAGTGTTATCGCTGTCACAACTATGGTCACTATAGCAATGAATGCTATACGAAGCTGCCGAAAGATAAAGGAGAAGGAGAAAAATTAAACTTTGTTGAGAGAAGGGAAGAAGAAACACTTTTAATGGCGTTTCATGCCAATAAAGAACCTGGATTTGATACCTGGTACGTTGACACAGGGTGTAGTAATCATATGAGTGGTTGCAAGTCCTCTTTCTCATCCTTAAATGAAGATTTTCGTACCACTATCAGTTTTGGTGATTGTTCTAAATTAAATGTGATGGGGAAAGGAGATATTCAGATAAACACTAAAAATGGTTTTACTGAAATAATTTCCAGCGTGTTTTATGTGCCTGATTTGAAAACTAATCTGTTAAGTGTTGGGCAATTGCAAAAGAAGGGATATATCATCACTATACAGGATGGTTCTTGTGAGATATATGATCCTGTAAGAGGCAGCATTGCTGTCATACATATGAGCTCAAACCTGCTATTCCCACTAAAAATTAAGACTGTTAAAGCTTGTTTAGTTGCCAAGGAAGATGATCCATCATGGCTGTGGCATTATCGATTTGGGCACCTTAATTTTAATGGCTTGAGGACACTATATCAAAAGCAGATGGTGACAGGCCTCCCCATGATCACAACTCCATCCAAGGTCTGTGAAGAGTGCATAGTTGGAAAGCAACATCGCGACCCATTTCCAAAAGGAAAGGCATGGAGAGCTCAGAACTTGCTGGACATGGTGCACTCAGACATATGTGGCCCGATTAACCCAATGTCAAATGGTAAAAAGAAATATTTTATTTCTTTCATTGATGATTTTAGTAGAAAGGCATGGGTATATTTTTTGCAGGAAAAATCAGAAGCTTTTAATGCATTTAGAACCTTCAAAGCATCTGTAGAAACTGAAACTGGAAGGAGGATTAAGATCCTTAGAACTGATCGTGGAGGAGAGTATTGCTCAAAAGAGTTCGATGTTTTTTGTGATAAGCATGGCATTCGTAGGCAACTCACAGCTTCCTATACACCGCAACAAAACGGTGTATCTGAGAGAAAGAATCGGACTATTCTCAACATGGTTAGAAGTCTGCTTGCTAAAGGAGGAGTTCCAAAACGTTTTTGGCCTGAAGCTGTTATGTGGTCCACTCATATTTTGAACAGGTGTCCTACTTTTTTAGTTAAGAATAAGACACCCGAGGAAGCTTGGGGAGGACGAAAGCCAGCAGTGGATCATTTTAGAGTGTTTGGGTGCATAGCATGTGCACATATTCCAGATGAAAAGAGAAAGAAGCTTGATGACAAGGGTTTGAAGTGTTTTTTTCTTGGAGTAAGTGAACACTCCAAAGCATACAAATTGTTCAATCCAATTACTGAGAAAGTAATTATCAGCAGAGATGTAATATTTGATGAGGAAAAGATGTGGGACTGGTCAAAAACAGTAAAACAGCAAGGAGTTCCAGCTGACATTGATGCAGTTGATGATGAGATTGAAGTGCAACCTCAATCTTCTGCTGTTCCACATGGAGTCGCTGATCAGCTGCAGCTGCATTCTCCAGTCACCATTGCACCAAGTGTCACTGATCAAATGATTCATAATCAGCGTATTCGGAGGCGACCCAGCTGGATGATAGATTATGTAAGTGGAGATGAACTCTCTGATGATGATACTCTTGCTCACTTTGCTTTATTTGCAGATTGTACTCCCCTCACTTTTATGGAAGCTAGCAAAGATGCAAAATGGCAAAAAGCTATGGATGCTGAAATTGTATCCATTGAGAAAAATGATACCTGGGAACTCACTGATCTGCCTAAAGGTCAGAAAACTATTGGTGTGAAGTGGGTTTTTAAAACAAAACTGAATGAAAAAGGGGAGGTTGACAAGTACAAAGCTCGTTTAGTAGCAAAAGGATATAAGCAAGAGTACGGAGTCGATTATAAAGAAGTGTTTGCTCCGGTTGCAAGGCTAGACATAATTCGGATGGTAATTTCTCTTGCTGCTAAAAAGTCTTGGCGTATATTTCAATTAGATGTGAAATCCGCTTTTCTACATGGTGAATTGCAAGAACAGGTGTTTGTGGATCAACCTCCAGGGTATGTGCAGCAAGGGCATGAAGAAAAAGTTTTTCGATTGAAGAAAGCGCTTTATGGGCTGAAACAAGCTCCCCGAGCTTGGTATAGCCGCATAGATGCATATATGGTCAAACAAGGTTTTCGAAGATGCCCATATGAACATACGTTGTATGTTAAGTCTGGCAATGACGGTAAACTACTGGTAGTATGTCTATATGTTGATGATCTGATTTACACTGGTAGTGATGTTCGAATGTTTGATGTTTTTAAACAATCTATGATGAAGGAATTTGACATGAGTGATTTGGGGCTGATGCACTACTATCTTGGCATAGAAGTAGTACAATCTACAGCTGGTAATTTTATTTGTCAGAAGAAATATGTTCAGGAGGTGCTGAAACGATTTCATATGATGAATTGTAATCCTGTTGGAACACCAGCTGAAGCTGGATTAAAGTTAAGTACTGATCCTGATGGAAAGAGAGTTGACAACACTCTTTTTAAGCAAATGGTTGGAAGCTTGATGTACTTAACCTCCACACGACCTGATATAATGCATCCTGTGAGCTTAATTAGCAGATACATGGAAGCTCCAACTGAGATGCATTTCAAAGCAGCAAAGAGAATCTTTCGATACTTGAAAGGCACTGTTGATTTCGGGATATTTTACAAGAGAAGTGCAACATCAGATTTCTTCGGATATACTGATAGTGATTATGCAGGTGATTTAAATGATCGTAAAAGCACCTCAGGGGATGTGTTTTTAATGTGTTCAGGTGCTATTTCATGGTCCTCAAAGAAGCAGCAAATTGTGACATTATCCACTGCGGATGAGTTTGCTGCAGCTGCTTCATGTTCCTGCCAGGCAATTTGGCTTAGAAGAATGTTGGATACCCTTGGTTATCATCAGCAAGATGCTACAACAATCTATTGTGATAATGTCTCTGCCATCAAGCTTTCAAGGAATCCAGTTTTACACGGGAAGAGCAAACACATTGATGTTCGGTACCATTTCCTACGTGATTTATGTCAAGAGAATGTGATTAAATTAGAATATTGCAGGAGTGAGGTTCAAATTGCTAATATTATGACTAAACCTCTCAAGCAACCGTTGTTCGAGCATCTCAGAAGTTTGCTTGGAATGTGTTCGTTGCATGATGTTCAAGGGAAGACATGCTCAGGAGACTGAAATTCTGATTTACTTGTTTATTTGTTTTCTCCTAAACTATTTTCTGCAGAAATCAGTTTAAGGGGGGATGTTAAGATATTTAGTAGGTATCGGGTAGTTAATAGTTATTAGGAGTTTTATCTCTTTAGTGGGTTGTTAGTGGATTATTAACTGAATTGTTAACTGAATTGTTGCTGCTGTTATCTATTTAAGTAATGAATGAATCTCTTTAGTGTGTGCGTGAAATTACTCTCTTCTTTCTCACCTTCACACTCCTAAGGCTAAGGTGACGGCTTGCTCTAGCAAGCTCCCAAGGGAGCTCTGAGAGCTTCCGTGGCACAAAGCCTAGGGCTTTGTGGGCTTTGTGCCACGAAGCTCCCATGCGCTCCACAAATTTGTGGAGCGCTTGGGAGCTCCCAAGCCTTAAAGAAATATTTTTTTTTACGAAAAAGTTCTTAACATTTGTATGTTTGCAATAGAAGTGAGGTTTTTTGATAGAAGTGGGGTGTTTTTGATATTGTTGGAGCTCCTAACTAGGAGCTTGTTAGAGCTCCATAAAATAAGGAGGTGCTCCCAAGGCTTATTTTTATAATTTTTTTATTTCAAAATGCTTGATAACTCTTGAGAGCTTGCTGACTAGGACTCCTAACTAAAAGGTTGATGTACTTGCTCTAATATCCCTTTTTCCCCCCCCCCCCCCCCCCCCTCTAAAAATATAATATTAACAGAACTTGATATTGAGTGTAATCAAAAGTCCAAACAACGAAATTTGAATTAATTTTAAGTCCCCTTGGCCCCCCCCCCAATCCCATAGGCTGCCTCTTGCCATGAGTTGCTTGAAGATTCCGCCTAACACACTTCCCCAACTTAACATAATTAGCATGACGCTCAAACAATATACATGATCAATATTCAAATTACGGGACGAATCTCTCCCATTTAATTATACCCTATATGGGTTAGATTAGTTTAGAACCTACACCAACTGAACAATTTAAAAAAAAAAGCCAAGTTCATATATATTTTGGTGCATTGTTTGCTACATTATCCAACTAAAAATCTATTAATCAGAGCCTCTTCTCCATCATGCTTGATGCTAGAAAACCACTCTTCTCAAGATTCGGAGGGTTAAAAAAAAGGGAAAATGCTTCCAGCCTCCAAAACGAAAGAAAACGTGCTTCTCCTCCCAAGACTTTTTCAACAGGTGTTTTGCTTCCAAAAGTAAACTTTGTGTATTCTCGGCCCCCAAAACGTAAAACTCAAGAGATTAAAATTCGTGAAGACCATAATGCCCTCCATGACCACCTCCTCCTTCCTCTCCAAACCCAGCGACCGCAACCTCCTCTCCTCCTCCTCCTTCCATGTCAAGCTCTCCTCCCACCCTTCTTAAGATTTGGAGGGTTAAAAAAACGTTTTTCAAGCTAAATATGGAAAGAAAGAAACTAGACGTATCCATTCAAGAACAGAGGACTCTAGAAGTCTGAACTCTTTAATTACATGTGCGTTGTAATCTTTTCAAAAATAAAAAAGAAAAAAAAAAGAAAAAGGGAGAACACTCTCTAAATCTCTGGGATGCTCTCGAGCTCGGGCCTCCATGATCCATGAATATTCGATCTTCTTGATTCCTTCTCGATTCTACCGAGTGATTTGGTCCAGTAAATAATGTCATCATTATTGCTGAGCGTGGAGAGTAGGAGTTCTGCTTCCTTCTTTGTTAGCACCATCTTCACTCTGATCACTCCCTTGATTTTCTCCTGATCTTCATGTTTCTCGTCGGGAATAAGATTTGAGATGATTTGATCGTCCATGATCTTCGCCTTGTTGCGTCGAATCTTGGGCTTCTTCTTGCCACTGGCTTTGGTCTTGGATGTTTTGGCTGCATGAGACAAGCATGGCAATGAGTTTCCCATGAGAATGAGAGAGAGAGAGAGCTATGGCGGAAAAAGGGAGAGGGCTATATATTATATATACATGTATTTTTTTGGTGAAATGATGGAGCGTACGCATCAGAATATGTAATTTGAAAGAGGCGTGCAGGAATTGCTTAAGGGTCTGTTCGGTTATTTTCTAAAAATCAAGAAATGGAAATAGAAAAGCTGAAAATCTCAAAAAGTACAAATTTTTCATTTTCATCCCTAAAACTCACCCACAACATCTAATAAAATATTATTTTCATCCAACAACTCATCCACATCATCTAATAAAATATTATTTTCATCTAACCACTCATACATCACATCTAATAAAATATTATTTTCATCTAACAACTCATCCATCATATCTAATAAAATATTATTTTCATCCAAACATCACTCAACTCATCTCTTCTCATCATTTCAAATCACTCATATCATCCAATAAAATATTATAACAATTCACCTCATCTCATTAACATTTCATTTCTTTGTTTTCATCCCAAAAAGTTGTGAAAACACTTTTCTTAAGTGTGGGTCACACCACCCAATAATACAATGACAACTCATCTCATCTCATTTCATTTCTTATTTTTAAGAATGAACCAAACAAAAGAAAACAACAAACTACAGGAAATAGGTTTCTTATAGTTCATTTCCTTATTTTTTTTCGCCAACCAAACAACATCAAAACTAGTTTTCTTAAAAAATCACTCACATCATCCAATAATAATGTGACAACTCATCTCATCTCATCTCCATTTCTTTGATTTCCTTCTTTTTTTAGCTAACCAAACAATTTAAAAACCTATTTTTCTTAGAAATATGTTTCATTTTCTTTGATTTCCCTCTTTTTTTAGGCAAACGAACAGACAAGGAAAATCATAGAGGCACACCCCCAACCACAACTCCAAAATCACACCCCCTCTCTCATTTGCTACAGTGCACCGGGCCTCACATGAGATTTTAAATTTTTAAAATCCTACGTATGGCCTGATGCACTGTAGCAAATGAGAGAAGGAGTGTGGTTGGAGTTGTGATTGTGAGTGTGCCTCTAGTGTCACCCTTGCTTAAAACTTAAAAAGTTTAATAAAACAGAAAAAGAAATACTTAATTGGAAGTGAGTCATGAAATTGATGTGGTCTCTTGACGTACAGTCAGCATACACTGCGGTCGTGGATTTTATTAAGCAACGGTTGTTATGTTATATATATATACATAGGGGTGTCCATCCGGGCCGGCCCGGCCCGGCCCGGTCCGGAAAACCGGGCCCGGGCCGGGCAAAACCCAAACCCGGACCCGGGCCCGGTTGCCCCGGGCCGGGCCCGGGCCCGGGCCCGGGCCAAACCGGGCCAGACACCGGGCCGGCCCGGTTTTTTTGTTTTTTTATTTTTTTTATTTTTTTCGCTTTTTACAAAAATCTAAATCAAAAAATAAACACATTTTTGATAAAAACATATTATTAATCAACTATAATTATTTAATTACAAATATTAAAAGTTATAGAAATTAAAATAATATAAAATAATTATAGAATTTATAGGAACAAACAAAATTAAAAATAATTGTAGAATTCAAAGAGCCCCAAGGCCCAAGGTCCAATCAAAGACTCCTAAATATATATGTTGTGACTAGGATTTGAACCGCTAACCTCCACTCCAAACTCCTAAATTTTACCACTAGACTAAGTAGCCCAAAGTATTCATGTAATTCAATATATGTATATGTATACATATATATACACACATATATAAATATATTATACATAAACAAATTGTAAATACTTATAGAAATTATATAAACAAATTGTATTATACATAAATATATAAAAATATAAATTATATATTTATAACTTTAATTCTATAATATACACATATAAGTATATTTATATATACTCATACATATATAAGAGAGAGTATACTTGTATATACTTATACATACATTATACATATATAAGAGAGAGTATACTTATATACTAAGAGAGAGAGAGAGAGAGAGAGAGAGAGAGAGAGAGAGAGAGTATGAGAGTATAGAATATATGTACATATATATATATATGAGAGAGAGAGAGAGAGTGTGTGTGTGTGTATATACATACATACATATATTATACATATATAAGAGAGAGTATACTTATACATATATACTTATATAAGAGAGAATATACTTATATATACCTATACATAGAGAGTATACACATACATATACAAGAGAGAGTATACTTATACAGTTATACATATATATTAATATACACTTATATAAGAGAAAGTATACTTATATATACTTATACATATATTATATATATATAAGAGAGAGTATACTTGTATATATATTGAGAGAGAGAGAATATATATATATTATACATATATAAGAGACTAGAGAGAGCATAGTT
>BQKN01000496.1:142643-169126 GCA_022839385.1 Asparagus kiusianus | reverse complement strand
ATATATACATATATGACACATAAAAAATTTAAAAATAAAAAAAAATTTACTATTCCGGGCCCGGGCCGGGCCCGGGCCGGGCGCCAAAGATCGGACCCGGCCCGGGCCGGGCAATCAAGTTGCTTGTATTTGCAAATTTGCCCTCCAAAATATCGATAATTTCATATTTGCCGTCCAAATTATTTCCCTTTAATTTCTAATTTTACCCTCCTACTTAAATTATAAATTAAGAACCTACATGGAATATTATGTGTAGACTTTCTAAAATGTCCGATATGCCCTTTAACAACTTAATTGTAATTAATCTAATCCCTTAGCCCTGTTCTATTTCTCTCAAACCCAATCCAATTATTATCCCTCCAATCGCTTTCTATCTCCAGCAACGCATAAGCATATATTAATATGAATACTCCTTTGCCAGTGCGAGCGTGTGTTGGACTCCTTTAGGATTAATGGATCGCTTCATGTCATCCATTCATGAGATATTTGTTCCCAGTGAATAATCAAGAAAAGGAGTTTGCTAATGCTATCATTATAACTAATTGCTGGATTAATCAGCGGATGATTTGAGGACGAGGAAGAATAGTAGGTAGTGAGTGGGATTGGTATTAACCACAGAGAAAACAAAGAGGACGAGCTGAGTTTTTTTTTTTTCTTTTTTTTTTCTTTCTGATTTTCTATCTTAAAACATTGTTAAATAGGGATGTAAATGTAATTTAATCGTAAGAATTTAACAGCAACGAGAGAAAGGGGTATAACCGCGGCGGGATCATAGCAATTTGAGGGTTAGAATTTAAAACTATGACAATGTGAAGGGAAAATTTAAAAATACCTTTATACATCTAAAAAAAACCCTTTTTCTTATATTTTCGATTTATGTGAAGGTATGTTTTATATATTACTTTAGGGATTTTTGCATATTTACCCCTCCATATCTTTGTATTTGCAAAATTATCCTCCAAAACTTGCACATTGGGCATTTCTACCCCTCCAACTTAACAATGTTGGCTTTTAAAACAAGTGAATTGCAAACTTCCATTAGTTTTCAATAGGTCTGCAACATAGTCCCCATTTAAGAACAAAAATGGTCAAATGAAAGGGGTAAAAAAAAATCAATGTGAGACAATTAGGGCTAATTTTTCAATTACCAAAATATGAAGGATAATTTTGTAAATATGCCCACTGTTTATCACAGTTTGAATGCAAATTGAGTGCTAAAATTACCCCATTCAAACGCTCGTGCGAAACAAAGGCGGGTTGGTGCATGATCTATGCGGAGAAGGCTGTTCTGTCATCCAGTGAAAAGATTTGCTTTTTGTCAAAAGCATACGGCGCCTCAAGAAAATGGAGACCAGACGATATAAATGTGTAATAAAGATCATATATTATTTTGTTTTACACTTTTACTTGAATGATGAATACATACTTTCTTTTAAAACTAATTAAGTCTCTCTAACTATTAGACAAAAATTTTAAAGTTACAATGATGATTTAAGTTTATAGTTTTATATTAAATTTAACATGCCTATGCAAGTTGAGTGTCCTTTAATATGAGTTTAAAACTTGACTCATGCATAGGGTTGTCCAAACGGGCCGGCCAGACCTGGCAAACCGAGCTCGGGCCGGGCAAACCCGGGGCCCGAACTTGGGCCCGGTTGGTCGGGTGGGCCGGTTATTTTCCTTTTTTTTAATTTCAAGAGTACATAACAATAAATTAAGCGAAATTTTGATAAAAAATCAATCATATTATTAATCACTTGTAATTATATAATTTAAAAATATAAAAAATCATAAAATTTAAAATGATAAAAATAAATTCTTTATTAATAATTAGTTAATCACTAATAATTACAAATTTATTTCAGAATTTGTCACATCATAATAGATGAATACATCCAAACTAGATTGGCACCTACTCATCTATATCACTATCATTTGTAACTTTTTCTAAAAATAATTTATCACAAATTTTTAGCTAAAAAATAAAAATTACAAACTAATGAATAATTTCTACTCTTTATCTCTATCTATTATTCTTAACTCTTCAAGTTTATCTTCAATACTAGCCATCCGATCAATACATTAAGTTCTCTTCTCGCACCTCCACTAATCTTATAAGCACATTACTGCTTGTACGGTGTACGGTTCTAAGTTCTAACGATGTCATGTGGTCGTCGATCAAACGTCTTGCTGTGCTGAAAGCAGATTCTGAAGTTACCATGAAAACCTGCACTGTTAGTAAGTCACGAGCCATGATGGAAAATATAGGATATGAAACTATTTCATATACTCTCCACCATTGCAAAATATCGAAACTATTATTTGACTTTTAACTAAAGATGTAGTTAAATATTGTTCAATTTTAGAAACTTCCATTGATGATCCAGATTCAGATCCATATCCACCAGTTAGCTGAGGTATTAATAATTCCCTATCAAAACTCTTACTTTTGCTCCGACTTGAACTCGTAGAAGCGGAAGCTATAGACTGATGTGTACTTACACCATATCTACCTGCATACTCATCATATAATCTTTAAAAATAAGTTCTAATAGTATTATGATGAGTAAGAGCGGTAATAGTTTAACCATCATCATCATTGTCTACTATCATGGTAAGGCATCTCCAACAGCTTCTTTAAAATTTTCTCCAAAATAGGGAAGCAAAAGTCATATTCTCCAAATTATTTTTACACCAACTCCAACAACTTCCCCATTTTAAAGAATCTCTTTTTTTTCCAAAAATTTGGAGAATGCTACAGATTTGGGGAAGATTCCTCATTTTTACTCCTCCATCCCTATTTTAGGGAATGAGATGGGGAATCCGTTGGATCAAAAACCTAACTAAATTCTCCAAAAATAGGAAATGAGGAAGTTGTTGGAGATGCTCTTAACAAAATTCAAAGGCCAACATCCTTCAAACATGGATCAATAAGAACCCCCAAACCAAAAATAATATGAATAAGCCTAAAATACTTATTAAATTTACTTGTCATTTAAAAATTTATATTTTCAAAATAATTATCCATATGATATTTATTAAAAAAAAATTTGAATATTTAAAACTTATAAAGAGGTTTGAATAATAGTTATAAGATAATAACAACCAGATAATAATATAGTACATAAAAAACTTGTAACATCTCTTTTATACTATATATAACTGACCATTCATGCTCAGTTATTCCATACATATTACTAGAGCTAGAACTAGAAGTATAAAAAACAATAAAATTATTTATAATTTCTTTATACTCTATTGCTTATATTTAACATTGCATAGATAGAATTTCACCTATGGTCAATATCTTTTGGAATTAATCTGTGTTTAAAATTTTTTTTCTTTTACACAATTATTTGCATCTTTTAAGTCTTTGTTTAGAAGCATTATGAGCATAAGCTATTGTCCTAACCTATTCTATCATTGATTTAATTTCACCAAATGTACTTTGAATAATTAAATTTAATTTATGACACATATATCTAATATGAAAAATATCACCATGACATGGCAATAGCAAAGATGATTTGATATGATCAACACCTATATTAGTATTACTTGTATTATCTGGTGAAAGAGAAAATATTTTTTTGAAATTTCTAATTTTATAAGTTCTTCAATTATTAAATTTGTAATATTAATACCACTATGTGAATCTTCAAATGCAATAAAAGAAATAACTCTTTTAAACATTTATTAATTATCATCAATCTAGTGTGCTATGGTACAAACAACATCAGTTTGTACTCTAGATGTCCAAATATCAAAAGTTAAAAAAATTTACAGTTTAAACTTTGAAAATAAGAAATTAGTTTTGCTTGTTCCTCGTGATAATATTTTAAAATATCACGTTGTCAAGTTTGACGAGAAATTTTTTAAATGTGGAATAAAAACCATATGTAAACATATCTTCAAATTCATCATCTTTTACTAATTTAAAAGGAAGATTTTAAATAATAAACCTGATGACGCATTTCTTGGCTCGGATTACGCCATAGTTCTAACTACCGAGACTACCAGAAGATGAGGATTGGGAGAGTAAAGATTGATGTATATCACCTTGAGGCGTTGCCCGACCTTTGTTGTGTTTCTCTAAATGGCGTTTGAGGTGGTTGGTTCAGTTTTTATGATTAGCTTGAAAAATATGGCCACACAACGCACACTTAACCTTCTAGGTGAGAAGCCTACTGTATTGATCCCTGGTGACTTTTATCTTCTCGAAGAAGTTCCACACATTAGATCTCGGTATTTTAGGAACTCTAGGTACAAAATCATCACCACTAGATTCATGATCAACATTGGTAGGAGTAGGAGGAGTAACTGTAGCTCCTGTAGTAGGAGTATTAGGACCTATTTTAACATTGGGAGTTAGGATTTGCCCTTTATAATCAGAGGAGGAAGCAATTTGATTGAAGAATTAGAGAGCAAAAGCGAGTATTAGAGAGTATTAGAGAGAAGTAGATGAGTTTTGGATAAGAAAAATAAATAAAAACTCCTCTATTTATAGAGACAACCCCTAGCCAAATGACCAAAATACCCTCAAATTTTGGCCGCTTTAACCGTTTTAGGGGTATTTTGGTCAAAAGCCAAAAATATCTGTTTAGCCCGGCCCAGCCCAAACTGGACACAACGATCACGAATAACAGTCACGAATGGTGGTCACGCCGGCCCGGGCCCAACCCGATCATAACGGTCATCCTCACCGAGTCCGGGCTCGGACCTGGCCCCTCTGGCCTGATCCTTTTGCTGGCCATGTCGTACCGAGTCCGGTGCAGGTACCGACGAAGCGGCCCGGGACCGAAGCCCGGTTGGGCCCGGGTTTCCTGGCCATGCCCGGGCTGGACACCGAGCCTTGGGCCCAAATGGATATAGCCCTACTCATGTAGCGATATTAATTTTTAAAAAATCCACATTAAGTTTGTGGCAGGTGAGTTTTGAACCTAATTTGTTTTGATACTATCTTAGATTGATTCCCTCCCTCTAACCATTAGACCAAAACTCTGAAGTTATGGTGATTGTCAAGAATTATAGTTTTATATTAATTTTAACATGCTCATGCAAGTCGAGCGTCCTTTTTTATGCGCTGAAACCTGAACTCACTTAGTGGTGTCAATTTTTATGAATTTGATCTTGAATTGCTATGATACCATCTTAGATTGAGTCTCTCTAACCATTACACCTAAACTACCAGAGTTATGGTGAGGATCGATGTTTATAGTTTTATATTAATTCTAATAATATGATACTTGAATCAAGATTCCAAGGTACAAATTTGATTCACCAGCACGACCTGCATCTAAGTACTCCTTACTTTATAATATATGCGAATAATGAGTTTTTGAGTTAAGATTCGAGTTTGAAGAACTCTAAACGATGATGAATATATCAACATATTACTATATTAGTGATGGTGGTAATGGAAGTTTGGGTTTGAGGGGTTTAGAGAGATGCTGGAGGAGAAACATATATTCTCTCTAGGGCTTTGGATAGATTCAAGGGAGTGATATTAAGAAGGGGATAAAGTTAAGTAAAAATTTTAGGAAAAGAAATTGTGAATTGGGAAAAAAAAAAGTGGGTAAGATCCACCGAAGTGGAGAGCCTTAACCATGTGTGGATAGAAAAAGCCCGAAAGCTTATCCCGTCCCTGTCAGGGGAGATGCCAACCGTCTCTCCTTTCAACGAACACGAAAGCAGGAAGGAAAGCCAACATAGAAAAACAGTATATGCTGCTGATGGATAGGCGATGTGGGACTAAAATGCAACTTCCAACTTAAAATTAACTGTATTCGGATTGCTCTTCGAAAAATGACCGATACTTCCAAATAAAAGGTGGTGATTATGTTGAATTTGAGCGAGTTACATGCAGCGTCAAGTTATTTCAAAATTGTGTCCGTATCATTCGTTTAAAAGACCTTCAATATTACTTGATATTTACGACGATACGCACATGACCTTTTCTTAATAGTTGCCTAAATCGGATTTCTTATATTTCGTATATTCATCTAACCCGGTTACTAACACGTAGAGTCAAATATAGGAAAGAAAATAAAATCTTTAATTCTCAGCTCACGGCTTTGTTTGAATACCGATATGTATAGTTTAACGTACGTGCAAAATGCTTTTACGCGTATTGTTTGCTATAAATAATACAAATATTTTAAACAATTTCATTTGTTTCGCGCCATTTCATATTTATCACTGTTATTTAAAAAGATCGAGCTTTTTCCTCCCTATAAACTACCTTTGAAATAGGATCATTATGTAGTATGTAGAAATTATCTTTTATTTTCAATTTATACGTAAAACCACTTTAAAAGTTTGTTTTTTTTATCAACCACATGAGCCCACTTTTTAGTTAAGTTTTTTAAGTAATTGGTCCGGCCTAACCTCAATTAAGCATCATCTCTCTAACAAGTATTTAACGACTAATTATCACAAGAAAATCGGAAAAATGACTTAAAAGTGAGATTTAGCCTTTTAGGGGGTTGATTGCAATAAAAAAGTTTTTAAAGATAGTTTATGTATAAATCATGTAAATTTCCAAGTATTAAACTGTAGGGATATTCATATGTAAGTATAGTCTCATATTGGATAAGCTAAGCAAAATTGATAAATTAAACCAAGTGCAAAATATAAATCTTTACATTTTTTTGACATAAGTCTGCTAAGTTCTTGATGTATTTCAAAGAAAATATGCGCACAACTTATCTATAAGGGCACTAGCCATCTCATCATTCATAAGGTGCATGCTAAAAGATAATATATTAAAAAAACAATTAACATGCTCGTGCTCCAATAATCTTAATTAATTAGTGATCTCCCCACTATCAAATAGGTATTTTTCAAAGTTATTTCTCTGCATATCTTCAATTTTCATTCAAACTTGACCATTCATCAACGAACTTCGCAAATAGTAACTAGTGACCAAGTCACTAACTCTTATCGCGTACAATAAAGAAAACAAGGCACGAATTTTGACTAAGGGGCTGTTTGGTTCAATTTCTATAAAAAAGAGGAAAAAGAAAAGTACGTACTTAAAATTTAATTTCCTTGTATTTCTACAAAATTTGTAGGAAAAATTTATAGAATTCAAAAGAGTATCATGTTTCTTATTTTTTGCTATTTTTTTGTTTGGTTCAAAAAGTGTGAAAAGTTTTTAACTTCATAGAAAATATATTGTTTTTTTTTCTTTTGTTTGGTTGGATGTCACTTTATAGAAAATAGCTTATTAACAATACTCATAGGAAATCACATGGGAAGAGTACTGATGTACTTAATTATTTTTTAATATGTGCGTCAGATATCTAGGTGAATTCCGCCCATTTTGAGTGGAAATTGATTTCTATAAAATGTGGTATTTTCTGTACTTCATAGAAAACTTTTCTATAAATTTTTTTAAATCAAACACAGTTATAGAAATCTCCAGAAATATTTTATTTATAAAACTGCCACTATCAACCATTTTCTATAAAGTTTTCAATAAAATCACTCAACCAAACAGCCCCTAAAGTTATGCTCAAGCTAATTCATGGCATGCCACCAAAAAAGCAAAGGTCAGTCTACTTGTACTGTCCTAAGAATGAATTTAATGCAAACTTTTTTTTGATATATACCCCACACATTGCTTGTATTTTCAAATTAGCCCTCCAAAATATCATAATTTCATATTTGCCGTCAAAATAATTTCCTTTTCATAATTTTACCCTCTACTTAAATTATAAACAATATATGCAAAATATTATGTTTAGACTTTCTAAAATGCTACCTATTTCAAATTATCACCAACTGTTAGGGCTAGTAAACGACTGAATCGAAGCAAATAGCTACCTATTTAAATTCAAATTCAGTCCATTTTTATATATTTGAATTCGTGATCATATTTGAGTCGAATACTAAATGATCATTCAAATTCTATTCGATAACATTTATTCGTGTTCGATAATTATTCGTGAATATTTGTTCAACGTCATACTGTAATTTTCTCCACATTATTCGTTTAATATTCGATACATATTCATCAATTATTCAAAATTAAAAATAAACATATAGTGCCTTCTATAGAAATATAGACAATAAACCTAAACAATTTTGGAAATTACAGATCCACAAGAGATTAGATTAGATTTTTTGTAAAATTATCTGTAAATGGCATAAAAAATTAATCTTTAGCAATTAATTTAAGTTAAAAATCAAGAGAAATAGTAACTTTAAGCTTCGATTTACATTTTGGTGAAGAGGTGATTGATTGGGTGGGTAAAGACGACGTTGTTAGAGTTTCGTTGAGTTGGGGGAGGTAGAGACATGCGGGGACACAAGCGAAGTGGCGGATGAGGACGTGCGGGGGGGGGGGGGGGGGGTAGTGAATGACTCAAGGTCAAAGATAGAGTCAACGGAGGACGAGATCTTCGAGCCGTTGACGGGGGAATAGCACATCGAAGAGGATGAAAGGAAAAAAGGAGTGAGAGTCGACGGGAAAGAGAGCGGAACAACGGAGACTGTGAGAGGAGAGAGGAGCAATCCACCGAACCCTAGAGTCTGGGCTGAAGGGTGGAGGCGGATAGAAACAACTCAAACAAAGGAGAAAACCCTAGCCCTAGAACCCACTCTTACTTATTTATATGGGTAGCATTTGTAAATAAAAATTTAGATAAGCAGTATTTGCAATAAGTTCAATTAATAGGACTAAAATGTAAAAAGTTATTGAATATTTAATGAGCTACGAATCGAACATACATTTCGTTAAATTCTATTCATTTATAAGCCGAACACTGAAAATTATATGTTTAGTACTAAATGAACTACCGAACCGAACTTGATCAAATATCTGAACAAATAATGACCGAACTATTTATTAATTATTGGTTTCACTTCCACCCTTGCTCACTGTATGCAAATTGAGTGAAAAAATTACTCCATTCTAACGCACGTGCGAAACAAAGACGGGTTGGCGCGTGATCCACGCAGAGAAGGCTGTTCTGTCATTCAGTGAATATATAAATTTGCTTCTTTGTCAAAAGCGTACGGCGTCAAAAGAAAATAGAGACCAGTCGATATAAATTCGTAATAAATACATTGTTTCAATTGAACGATGAATACTTACTTGATAGTTGAATCAAGACTGTGATATTCACCAGCATGACACATGCATCTTTATGTACTCCTGGCTTTATAATATATACGTATACTGAGTTTTTGAGTATGATTTGAGCTTGAAGAGTTTTAAATTAAATGATGATGAATATATGAACATATTACTATATTGGTGATGGTTGTAATGGAGGTTTGGGTTTGAGGGGTTTAGTCTTTTAGAGCGAGGAGAAATATATATCCTCCATAGCCATAGGGCTTTGGATAAGATTCAAGGGAATATATAAAAATTTAATAGGAGATAAAGCTTAGTAAAAGTTAAAAAAGTAACGAGAAGGGCTAAAAAATATTCAATGCATGGTATATGTGAACACGTAAATACAGGAGAATAATGAAAGTTGTTATACTAGTTTAGTTATTATTCTAGTTATTTGCTAAATTCTCGCACTATCCAGAGGTAACGTGATTTGGGAAATGACAATATAAATTTAAAGATACTATGGACCACGACAGATGATGGGCCACGAAGGGGAGACATAACTGGGCCCATTTCAGCTTTGCGATAAACTGGGCCTCAATCACCGCCCATATAGAAAAGTAAACAAAATCTTTAATTCGCAGCTCACGGCTTCATTTGAATACCGATATGTATAGTAGGGGTGTGCACAGTTCGGTCCAAACCGAAAAAACTGACCGAACCGACCGAAAAATAGCGGTTCGGTTCGGTTTTAGTTCTAATTCGGTTCGGTTCGGGTTGAAAAATTTTCAACCCGAACCGACCGCTTATAACACCAACCTTATTTTTACCCGTAACCCATACCCGTTTTTAATTTCCCGGCCCGTTCTTTCACTCAATATAAAATCCCAAGTCCTCAGCCTCCAGCTGCCTTCGCTTATAACCTAACCCTAACTCTCTCTTCACCAACCTCATCCTCCAGCCACCGCCACTCCAGCTCAGTCCCCCCAACCCCAACTCCAGTCTTGGTCGCGGGCTTCCAAGTCTCCGCCTTCCGCGCTCGCCGCTCGGCAGTCCGCCGCCAACCGCCAGCCATGACAGCTTACAAGGCCGAGGACAACTACGATAATACGATTACCTCTTCAAGGTGGTTCTTATCGGCGATTCTGGAGTAAGGAAGTCCAATCTACTCTCGAGGTTCACCAGAAACGAGTTCAGCCTCGAATCCAAGTCCACCATCGGGATCGAGTTCAACGCGATGCAGAATGAAATTGGGGTCAAGTGGGTCACTCTTTTTGTTATTTTTTTGTGATGATTTTGTTGTTTTAGGACAGAATTGTTGAAATTTTGATTTGAGTTTTCTTTGTAAAAGGGCGAGCTTGGATGTTAGGGAGCTATCGATTAAGTTTGGTTGCGTTAGACTCGTCTCTTTTGTGCAGAAGGGATTGTCACCGTAAGATCTCTCAATATAAACTTCTATGGTTATCTTATTTATCGATCTTTGTCTAGTTTTGTTCCGACTTCTTTCTTTAATCTTGTTAAGAGTTGATTCCTGTTATATAGCAATGGATTAATTGGTTTTGCTGATAATTTACTCGTGGGGCTATAATTTTGGATTAATCAATCTCACAGAATGAGAACGCACAAAAATAAACCTTCATGTTTTTTTATAAAGAATCTACATTGTCTTTTTTTACTTTCTTGTGTTAGTTTTGCTAGAGGATAGCTTGTTCCTGTTACTTTGTAGCAATGAAACTGTTTTGATAAAATTCCTTGTTAGTCATTTGTGCTTCAGTTATGCCTGCTCTTAAGAACAAGTTGGAGGCCTATCAAGAACTATCAGCCTATCAAGAACCGAACAAACCGAACCGACTTTCAAAAGTTCGGTTCGGTTTTGAATAATGGGCGGTTCGGTTCGGTTGTTCAAAATTTGGTAAAAACCGACCCGAACCGAACCGTGCTCACCCCTAATGTATAGTTTGAAGTACGTGCAAAATGCTTGTACGCATGTTGTTCGGTATAATTCATTCGTTTCAAGCCATTTCATATTTATTAATACTAGTATAGTATACGTGCTTTACACAAGAGCATATCTGTTTTGTTTTATATTTTTTAAAAATTTTGTCGGCTGCAAAATAATAAAATGACCTGTATATCAATATAAATTTTGAACAACTATAATTTTATTTAAATGAATAAATTGTACGATAAAACTATATATAAAGAATTGTATGATTAATTATTACAGTTTGGATAATTATTATAATTTATTCATAATTTGTTAAAATAATTATAATATATTAAATAATTTCTTCTTTTTAATTATACATAGAATAATTATAATAATATTCGTAATTACATTTTAATTCCCTAATTAGTTTCTTACAGTATTAGTAAATAATTTACTGAATTATGTATATTAAATTATAGTATAATTTAAAATTTAAAAAATACTATTAAAATCATTATACTATTAATGCTATTATAATTAAAATAATATAAATTATTTTTCATACCATTATCATACTTCTAAAAGTCTAATCTATCTACCCTTTAAAAGAGGGAGTTCCAAAAAAACTTTCTCTACCCCAAATTACCCTTCCACTGTTGTAAATATAACAAAGTTGTCCTCATCTTTTATTTCATTAACTTAACATTAACTTAAGAAAGATAAATTTTTTCCGTTGCTTACAAATCAGAAGATGTAAAGCCCTAAACATTCGTTTCTTTCCTTCTTCTTCCATCGGTTACGATTTTCCTCCGGTAACTCAGTCCCACTCTCTCTACCTCATCAATAGGTGGTTACGAAATTGCAAAGATGGCATGGCTTGATCAATTTAGCTCTTTGGTAGCTAAAATGAGATCGATATTCGTTCTGTTTGTAGTAAAGTTCAGTCCTTTTTTCTCTGCTGCAGGAATTTCCTGAGGGTTTTGGTAAAAATTCCTAACTGCTAAAATTAGATTGAATTACTTTATCTCGGGTTTAATTCGATCCTTCAATATCTGCAGGTTAAAGCACTAATTCCAATTTATGTGCCTCTTTTTTTTTGTTCTAAAGACTTCAGAATTGTTTCGGTTGACGTTGTTCTCCTTTTCTTTTTATATATTTTATTCAGCGGAGGAGTTAGAATGCGGAGAAGATTGAAGAGGAGAAGCTCACTCAAGAGTCGACTCCTATCTTAGGTACCCCTCATGGTCCGAAAACTAGGGTTTTCTCTAATTGACTGCAAAATTTTAGATTTTAATTGATGTTCTATCGAATTTTAGATATTTGTCCTGGTAACTGAATACCCTTCATAATTACTTGACTTCAAAAGACTACGAGTTCTCTTCTTAATGGCTTTTCTTTCATGCAAGCCAGAAAATGAGGATGGATCACTGCATTGAGAGGGCACACATTTGGCGGCGGCACAAATGTGTTCAGGCTTTCTATGAGAGATTGAAAGAGATTGTTTTAACTTTTCCTCCAACCCTAGGAATGTTTGTTTATAGTTGTTTAATTGAAAATATTTTCTTGCTTCTTTGTTTAAATTCACGAGTATTATTGGCAACATCCTTCTGCACAAGTTGTAGATGTGACCAATAAGTTTAGTGGATGTCTAAGGAAAAGTTATTAAATTTAGTTGTGAGGTATGCAAATTCTATAATACTACTAAAGAAAATTATTACAATGTTGAAAAAATTTGTAGTTTACAAAATTGAATGTTGCATTAACTGGTTATAAACTGTTACTATGTATGAAAATCTTTTTGTAGTTTTTTAAATTGAATGTTGCATTATATGGTTATAAATTGGAAGTTATGCGTACATAAGAGAATAATAGAGACAATATTATACGGAAAAAGTCTTAACAGTAGTTGCTTTTCGGGATTGCTGATGGACATGTGTGCGAAATGTATCGGGTAAGGGTTGGGTTAGTTTTGGGTTTAAGGTTGGGTTGAGACTTGGGGACGCAAACATTTGTCAACCATCTATGGCGAAGGCGAGCGCCAGTCGCGTATTGCAACTGTCTCTAGACTTCCTCATATTACATTGTCCTCTTCATTCTGAAGATGTGTAAAAATAAATATATGCTCATAATAAGTGAAGGACTGACAAGGTACATTTATTTCAACTGAGCTTATAGTCACCACTCCTTTTAACTCTTTCTATAGATCAACCTTAGTTGTACTTTTGTTGGACTCCTTGTTTGTTAATGATTGGTAAGACACATAGAACCTACAACATTTGTTGGACTCCTTGTTTGTTAATGATTGGCAAGACACATAGAACCTACAACATGAAGGGCACTTCTCTTAGTCAAAAACTATGCTGTCCGAGAGAGCCACATGCTCACTTCGTTCCTCTTTCTTTCATTCCTTTCTCCTTTTTAGTTGTGTATGTACCGTAGTTTATCTACCTCAAGATAATCTAAAGAGATCAGATTTTGTTGTTTGGTTTCAAGGATGAAGATGCTTGATAAGAATTGTCACCGACTTCAAGAAAGAGTTGGCGTATAATTTTATTTCTCCACCTTCAGAAATTTGCCAAATTGATATTCACTTTTTGATAACAAGACTGCACATCAAATTTTTTTGCTTACATGATTGTTTTTAGCTTTACTAAATGTTGGATCATTCTGAGGGCAGAAGGATTACCAATATTTCTATGAAAATAAAATGTTTTTAAACAGACCAATTAGCTAGAATAGTTCAATTGGTTAAAGCTTGTGGCTGTTAACCACAAGGTCGAAGGTTCAAGCCCTTCCTCCAGTGCATTGCTTGTTTTGTTTGTTCCTTAACTTAATACTTTCATCTATCCTATTAACCGTTCACTTATTATTAACCTATGTTTTCAGTCTACCTCATTGGTTTGTATTGGTCAATATGTGCGTGCATCTAAGTTTAACACTTATAAATATGTTAGTCATCACTCACCTTGAGATGCGAGATGAATTATATATGCTCCTTTTGGCTGGAGCTCATTATGTCGAGATCTTTTTACTAAATTCAAATTTTGTTCAAATATGAATAACAATCTTCATATTAAGTCACATACATAAGTTCATATATAAGTTCATATGAACGTATCCATGACTGTATGTAGATTTTGTCAACTATCATTTCTAAGGCCCAACGACCATGATGAATATGAGACTCGTGTCTGTGTCACTTGTAGATAGTCACTTTTCTATTGAGGGAGGATGGTGTTGCTCAATGAGAAATTTGATTATCTAGGAATTAAACATTATTGAGTACTCTTGTTGTTTATAAAATTAACAATCATGTTCCTAGAACAGTCTAAAATTTGAGGGTTGGTTGCAATGGATTCTTTAGTTGGGAGATCCATGTGATACATGTATCTTATTTCCTGTACGATTTTTTTGATTTTGCATGTAGGGTCATGTTGGCATGCACGGTAAGGTTTAGGGCCTTAGGCAAATGTTTATCCTCTGATATATTCCTAAATAGCTCAGGACTGGAAGTATATTGTGTTACGTTCAGATAGTATTTTAATGCTTATTACTATAAATTAGAAGATACATGACAATTCACATAGTTAAAGAATTTCCTCATATTGCTCACCCTCTAAGTTCGTACTTCATATCATCTATCTTATATTACTAGAATAGTGTTAACTTTTATTATATTTCTTATGTTCATGAGTCACATGAAGCCTTTGGTCGGTACCTAGACATGCATGGTTTCTACAAAAAATATATCAACCTGAAATTTTTGAGAGCCTATTGTCTATCTTGCCTTCTTTGATGTGTTCATGCAAACATACAAGAACCTTTCACATCTGAAGCTGATGAGGTAAAAGTTATATTATAGTTTCTCGGGAATAACTTATGATTTTTTTTTCTTGTTTAAATTGAGAAGTTTTGTAGAAGAGGCTTGTGTACAATCTTGATGACAAGCTCATTATTCAACAAGGGAAGGGAAAGGCCAAGCAACAGAAGAAGATAGCTGAGAAGATTGTTGATGAGTCCTTTGCAAGAAGGGATTCAGATCATGGACATGTCCTCTCAGATTCTATTCAACAAGGCAATGACAAAGCTTAGTTTATGTACCTTGTGGATGAGTCTTATTGCAGAAGCGCATGGGTTCCTGTCTGAACTTTATACAGATGGTAGGGTGAAGAAGCTGCTTGCGCAAGGTGTATCTCAAATTCAGTATCATAGAAAAAACTCCTGAGTAGGTATGTGCCACATTTATTGCTAAATTTTTTTCATCCAATCTAATATAACTGATTTATCATAATAACAACTCTTGTCGAAATACATCAATAGAACCAAACTTGTCAAAAGGGTCAAAGTGTTGATTGGCGACCAACTGCTTCTTTCAGTAATGAACATATTTAAGCCAGAGGTAACTTGGTTTCTCTTACATTGCTGAGACTTGATGAAGATTGATTTCCATTAGCCCTTAGCTTTTTTTTTCTCACATTAACCATCATCTCATCATATAAAACCGAACGTTTCCATAATGAAAATAAGGATCGCTAATAAGGAAATCCTTAGCGATATTGTCTTTATTTGATAATTTCTTACTTTCTACCAGTATTCTACTTCTGAGAATTTTATGGGTCATAATTGAGTTGATTTTAGTAATTTTAGTTCATCGATCCTTGGATATCTATCAATATGGTTCTTCCAAAATTTTATTCATTACCTTCTGTAACATTACAATCTCTAAATACCTTACATTCAACTCATTTAATTGAAAATAAATGTAATTAAGATAGATAACTGTTTACATATGCATTCGGATGCTTTTCTTTAAAAAATGCAGCCAGATGCTTGCATAATCCATCATAGACAATGAAATATTCCAAAGAAACTATGTTCCATAATTGTCTACAATATCAGATGTCGCATTTATTATTTTCTTCAATTTACCTCTTAATATTTGTGTCTTTTTTCTAACGTTTTCCCTTATTATATCTACTATTTTCTTCCAACAATTATGTGATGATGGGTTATTTTTCATTAGCCATCATAAATATCCATAATCAAGGTAGAGAAGCATATCATACAGGTACCACATCATCAACCGATATTTCCTTGAATCCAAGTCCGAGAATACCATCAAATTTAGCCATCAAGAAAGTGAGGCCTGGTTCCTTAGTTGCTTCAGTGAAAACTTGAGAAGAAATACTTGGGAGTGATGAACTCAATGCTATGTATTCTTTGAAGATACATATCCACTTAATAATTTTTTTTTCAGAATATCCATTAACTTTGGAGTTTTGTCGACAACTTTCAATATAATTCTTTGTAGATGATCCAATGATTTATTATCTACTTTAGCTAAAAATGTAGATTGTAGCCATTAAATTTTTTTCGAGTAAAAACTATGGTATAAATAAAAAATTAGTTGATATTTGATAATAATTCTTATCAATGCATTCAAGAATGAAAAGTCAAGCATTAGGTTAAGGAATAGTAGAGACAATTTAGTTGCTTAATACTGAATACACTATAGTATTCAAGAATGAAAAAGAAGTGTCTTTTTCCCTACTATTTTTGAGCATGATGCTGAAGAGTCAAAAGAGTGGGATTTTGAGAACAAAGGTAATATGCCCGTGATAAATGAAGATGCAAGATTGTATCTTTGTCCTCATGAAGTTATTAAGCATGTTGTCTGAGTCCAGAGAGACAAGTAAATCCTGCACATACTTTGAGACTGAAGCTTGAAACAATTCAAAGGGGAACCAATACCTATATTTTTATACAAAATCTGTTGCTCTCAGGAATGGGTCCTTTAGCAAACCCTGACAACGTAAATTTTACACATCAATATTTGCCTAAGGATAATAATAACTTGAGAACAAAAGAGTCATTCGAGAGAGCGATGAAGCTTGCTTAAGAGGAGCGATGGAGTACAAATGTGCGATGTGCATGGTTTGGAGCTAAGAAATTAGATATTGTTCAAGCTCTGATTCATTGCTTTAGCAGTTTTAGCAAGCCAAAAGTAGTTCTTTTACCCAAAAGACCATAATTTTTCAAGGTTGCTTCTTTACTATCCTTTTACTTTTAGATGAATAATAGAAAATTCATTTGTGCTTGTTTTTAGTCAAATAATTGACATTCTCTTTGATATAATCATCAAATTTCAATATAATAATCATGAATAGGTTTATATAATGATAGGAGTAATGATAAGGTTTTATTATTATATTTTTTAACATCCAAATTAACTTCAAAAAAGTTCATTGGGCATTTTTATTTCTGTGAATTCTACTACATGCTATCTAACATTATGAGTTTAATTTTGTATAATTTTGTATAACTGAATTCCCAAGTTCATTTTAGGGCTCATTCGTTAACTTACTGAGATATTTAATGAATACAGATTAAAAGTTGTGGGGGAGATGGTGCAAAAAAAATTTCTCTAAAGAACAATGGACAAAGGCAGGTATATCACCATCAACAATGCCCATAGAAAGAAGCCATTAGATCTTGATGATTTGAATGTATGTATGTTAATTATGACTTTGTCAAGTTAAATTTAAACAAGTTTATTCTTACTGTTGTTGTACTCATATGCTCGCAAATTTATTTTGCCATACATGTATGGAAGATAAGGTTTGGTGAACTAGAAGCTGCGCTAATTGAAGTTAATGTCAAGACTGAAAAGGTGTTGAGAACTTATAATGAGCTATTGGAGTACATGCTTGTTCTACGAAAGATATTTGTTTATTTTCATTTATCAGTTGATGTGCGCATACAATTCTCTTTTTATATTTTTTTCATTTGTTTTTGAGTTCAAGAATATAAAGTGAATCTTTTAAAAAAAATGAGATAATGGCAACAATTATGAATTTCTATTTAAAACATTAGTCTTTTTAGAATCTGAACAATGGAAATATATCTAGAATGCAATTTGTTTGTGTAACAAATGAGTATATTTTTGGGCATCATACAGGCTGGCAAAATTTTTAACTCAGCTCAAATAATGCCACATCCTAACAGAGAGAAATTAAAGCTCGCTAATTATGGGATGGTCTTGAAAGTGCTCTGCTCTTGGAGTAGTATGACTCGAACCTTGTTCTGTTCAGTTATATATTCACAAAGAGCCAAATTAGCTGAATGGTGACTCTAAATTATTTTTTGTTTAGGAATGCTAATTGATCCGTCAAAGCAAGTAAAGCTTGATTTTGTTAGCGACCTTGTATCAAAAGGAAAATCCATGACTTTTGAAAGAATTTAGTTCAATGCTACTTGGAGTAATATATTCCTTCAACAATCTGTAGTTGATGAACCTGCCGCAGAAGAGCCAAATTAGCCAAATGAACTTTTTTTATCTTGACTGCACGCAAACTATTGTTGATGAGTCATTTGCGAGAACCTTGCAATATTAATTTTGTTGGTTATTTTTTTTTCCTATAATAGGAATATAGATGTTTGAAAATCCTTTACTTGCATCTTTCTCTATTATCCTATGAGCACTGCCAATTTTAGATAGCTAATAAATTGTAAGACCCCGTTGATTTTGACAACTTACAAGTGTGAATATGAGTGAATAAAGATATTTAATATATATTATAAATATCTGTGTTGCATGGTCATGCATGGAAAATGACATTTGAGCTTATGAGCATGTGTATATGCCTCAGGTATGAGGATGAGTTGCAAGTTTGCAAATCGTGTGCAAAAGAAATCGAAGTATGCAGATTTTTGTTCATGAGTCGACTCATAACATGTCATGAGTCGACTGATCAGGTTGAGTCGACTTGCGCCTGTCATAAGTCGACTCATGATATCGAGTCCTGTTCCTATTTTCTTTTTGCTGAGTCGACTCATAATTTATGAGTCGACCCATGAGTCATGAGTCGACTCATGACATGTCATGAGTCGACTCATGACATATCATGAGTCGACTTATCGACGTTTTTCTGGGTGGTTTCGGGTCGGGTTTGCTGGGTTTCGGGTCGGGTTTTCATTGACTTATATATACTTCCCTCACCCGAAAACTCTCATTTTTGATCTGAACTCCCAAGAAACCCTAACCCCTCTTCCTCTCCTTCAAACCCTAGCTCGTTTTTGGGATTATTGGGCGAATTTTTGGGGGATTTCAGCATTTCTCTTGGATTTCAGCGAAGGGGATTGCTATTCTTCGCATTTGAGGCGAGTAGCATCTCACCCAAACCCTTCCCTATGCTTTTATTTATTTGTAAACGTTTTTAATGAGTTTTATTGAGCCTAAGCCTTATTTTCAAGTATAAATCAATGCTCTTGATAGAGTGAATGCTAGAAATCATGTGTTTAAGATTTTAAATCCCCACCAACTAGTTTTTAATGAAAACCCAGATTTGGAATTTTGTTTAAAGGATAAAAACATGAGTATTTATATTGGTTGAATGTTTCTCCTTCATGTTTGGGGCTAAATGTTAGATCTAACCTATAAGAGATCGTTTCCCATGATAGATATGTTTTTCTTACTGTATAATAGGGTAAAATTGAAGGTTAGATATGTTGTATATCAGAAGAATCGAGATGGGGAACGTTTAAATCAAGTTCCAGTTCGTTATATGCAGATTTCAGCCCGTGAGTCGACTCACGACTCATCATGAGTCGACTCATCAGGTTGAGTCGACTCATGACCTGTCATGAGTCGACTCACGAAGTGCTATGATGTTTCCTTTTTGCTTCTGATGAGTCGACTCGTCAATATACGAGTCGACCCATGAGCTATGAGTCGACTCATAAAAATCATAAGTCGACTCACGAAGTTGTTTCCTGTTGCCATTTACCTTCTGTTCAGTCGACTCGTTATTGGTCACGAGTCGACCCATGAGGCTTGAGTCGACTCATTAGTGAGCATGAGTCGACTCATCTGAGTTATTCCTGTTTTTCTTTGTATTTCTGTAAAGTCACATGTTGCATATATATACCTGTAGACAAAAGTTTATGTGTTTCCATGTGAAGTGAAATCCGGACATGAGTTTAGTTCCGTGTACTGCGACTTATTAGAAACTTGGGTATATGTACCTAATTCAACCAGTTTATCTAGTCCATGTGTTGGGCGGCTATTATACTTAGTCCATGTGTTGGACACTCATCAATTTTAATCCATGTGTTGGATATCCATGAACGTAGTCCATGTGTTGGGCAGTTATTGAATATAGTCCATGTGTTGGACAGTTCATATATTTAGTCCATGTGTTGGACAGCTTGTGTATGTAGTCCATGTGTTGGACAACCACTACCTCAGTTCAGACCTTAAGAGTTGATACCTATACCTGTTTTGGCTGGACATGATATTTATTTGAGTTGTGACACGACATCATATTTAAATCTTGTGATGAGTCGTCTTCTTTTATTGTTCTCTGTTATATCTCGGGCTTGGTGTTTAGGGATCTACAATTTGAGATACAAGGTATATACATGAGGGTTTCCTTGTTTGGATTATTTCGCTCGACGTACCTATGCTCGTATTGTATTTCCCTAAGTACTAAGACCCATATCTGTTTGTATGATGATTTAATGCTATTATGTATTATTGTATATTTTTGTATATACAACGAGCCCTATCCCTTGGGGTTTGGTTGTGATGTTGCTCGCTAGCGCTTTGACGCTCGTTGTCCCTCCCCCTTTCAGGTCACGAGCCAGGAGCACGGAGAGTCGCAGGTGGTTAGCGGACTACTTTAGTGTCCAGCTTTTCTTTTTCATATTATCTATGTATTATTTTTTGTGAGCTCCACTGTAGTGTTGTCAGACATTTGAGAGTTTATTCTAGAGTTGTAAAGGCTGTGTTGCCTTAATTTCCTTTACTCAGACTTACTGTATTTTGAGACTTGTAAGAACTCCAGTTTATTTCATTTCAGACTTTGACTATGTACTACAGTTTATTTCGTTGATGAGATGTATTGTGTTCTATCATTTCATCCAGTATTGTTGATTCACTTTTCACTTGCTTTGTACTTACACCTGTTGTTGACTCTACTAGAGAGATAGTGATTGTGATGGTGAAACGTGTTATTGCACGGTGTGGTGCATGGCAGGTTTGACATTCTTGTTTTCACCTCGGACTGCAGCCGTGTGTGAACCCAGGGGTGTCACAGTTGGTATCAGAGCTCTAGTTCCAGTATCCTTAGGATCATCCTGTGTCGAGTCGTGGAGCTAGGATAGAGTTTCCTAGGATTCAAGTATAGAGTCCGAGAGGATTTCCTAGTATGAGTGAGGACGATATATGCGTATATCTTAAAAATTGAGGATATTTTTTTTATGACAATTATTTTACATAAATTCAAAGTGTTAGTGTGAATACTATATGTTGTGAAAAATTGTATTATGATACGCTATTTATAAAAGTCTAGTTTGACTTATGGACTATTGTTTTTCTTACCATCAGGAGAGAGATGGCAGGACGAGGTAGGCCCCGTACCAGGAGAGCTAGCCAGGCAGAGTCACAGCAGACTCCACCTGATCAGCAGCCAGCTCAGTCCGAGCCCCAGCAGGTCCCACCCGAGCCGCAGCAGGCTCCTCAGTATTTGGTGGATCTCATGGCCCCTCTTATTGCTCGGATGGCAGCTATCGAGGAGATGGTGACGACTCACATAGCACCACGGACACCACCACCACCAGTAGCTCAGCAGCCGGGGATACCAGCCGTCCCGATCAGAGAGAGAGATCCAGAGGTAGCACCTGTAGTTATTCCACTGGCAGTACCTGTCAGAGCCACAGAGCAGGAGACTTGGCTTCGTATGGTGGAGAGGTATCAGAAGATGAGGGCACCGGAGTTTCAGGGGTCACCAGACCCTCTAGCTACTCATAAGTGGAAGGAGGATGTGAGCAACATCCTCGATATACTCAGTGTGGACCCGGTGCAGAAGCAGAGATTGGCATCGTATAGCCTGAAGGGAGATGCCGGGAGGTGGTACCGGCTACAGTTTACCCCAGAGTAGAGGATGACCCTCACATGGGAGGACTTCATTTACTTCTTTGACGGACAGTATGTCTCTTCCTCAGCACGGACTGGGAAGGAGCTCGAGTTATCCCGGTTGACTCAGGGAGACATGACCGTGGCAGAGTTTGAGAGCAGATTCATGGAGCTATTGCATTTCACGGGCATGTGGCAGACCGGAGAGCGTCAGGCTCAGATGTTTTTGGCTGGGCTTCGCCCAAATCTCCGACGATACCTCGTGTCGAGGAGATTCTATTCAGTTAGGGAGGTAGCTGAGGCTGCCACTTCTCAGGAGATCGAGACCTCTATGTTCCAGAAGGACAAGGAGGGGAAGACCAAGACAGGGCAGGGTAGTGATAAGGGCAAGAACAAGAGAGGCTTTTCTGGACACCAGCAGCAGCAGCAGGGCTCTTATAAGAGGGGACCCCAGCAAGATCAGAGAGCGCCTCAGCAGCGCAAGTTTCAAGGATCTTGTTATAACTGTCGCAAGGTTGGGCACAAGGCATCAGAGTGTCGTAGTGCACCAACAGGAGCTCAGCAGGGCAAGGGCCCGAACCAGCCGCAGCAGCGACAGCAGAGCAGAGGACAGGGTCAGCCGAACAGACTTGAGGCACCGCCAGCGACGCAGAGGACAGAGGGGCAGGTTCGAGCAGTCCAGGAGGCTCCCCAGGGGCAGATTGTTCCATACTCTCCAGCATTAGCAGTAGAGCAGACTTCAGCTCCAGGCAGAGTTTATGCAGTGGTTCCTCGTGATCACGGTGCTAGCGGAGCGGTTGTGGAGGGTACATTCCTTGTGAATTCCTTTCCCGCCCGTATCCTTTTTGATTCGGGAGCTTCGTATTTTTTCATCTCGCATGCATTTATGGCTAGACTCCAGCTTGTAGCTCAGCCACTAGACACTCCTTTGTCAGTTTCCACCCCTTTAGGTGAGGTATCGCTTCTGGAGAGCGTGTGTAGGAGGTGTACCGTCAGTTTAGACGAGTCGGAGTTCATAGTTGATCTGATAGTGTTGCATATGTCCGAGTTTGATGTTATTCTTGGTATGGATTGGTTGTCGTCCTACCATATCAGTATTGACTGCTTTGCGAAGACAGTCAAGTTGCGAGCGTCCGATGGGTCCGAGATGGTTGTAGCCACCTCTCAGGGCAATCGATTTGCGGAGTCGTTTCTGGCGTACATCGAGGAGGTGCTACGACGGGATCAGGGAGCCGAGTTATTGGAGACTAGAGTTGTCTCAGATTTTCAGGATGTCTTTCAGGACATACCTGGGTTACCTCCTGTGAGAGAGGTTGAGTTTTGTATTGAGTTGCAGCCAGGCACAGCCCCTATATCCCGCGCACCCTATCGCATGGCACCAGCCGAGATGAGAGAGCTGCAGACCCAGTTGGACGAGTTGTTAGCTCAGGGTTTTATTCGCCGGAGTCATTCTCCGTGGGGCGCACCGGTCCTCTTCGTGAAGAAGAAGGACGGTAGTATGAGGTTATGCATAGATTATAGAGAGTTGAACAAGGTCACAATCCGGAATAGGTATCCACTACCTAGGATTGATGACTTGTTTGACCAGCTGCAGGGAGCGCAGTATTTCTCGAAGATTGATCTTCGTTCTGGCTATCATCAGTTGCGGGTTCGGGAGATGGATATTCCCAAGACCGCTTTTCTTACTCGATATGGATCCTTCGAGTTCTTGGTCATGCCATTCGGATTGACCAATGCACCCGCAGTATTCATGGATTTGATGAACCGGGTTTTCCGTCCCTTTTTAGATCAGTTTGTGATCGTCTTTATTGACGATATTCTTATCTACTCGAGATCGGAGGCAGAGCACGAGGAGCATCTACGGATAGCGTTGAGGACCCTCCAGGAGCATCAGCTGTATGCTAAGTTCAGCAAGTGCGAATTTTGGCTTTCAGAAGTCAGATTTCTTGGCCACGTCATCAGCAGAGAGGGCATAGCAGTGGACCCGGCTAAGGTCACGGCAGTTCTTGATTGGGAGCCACCGAAGACGGTGACAGAGATTCGTAGCTTTCTGGGTTTAGCTGGATATTACAGGAAGTTCATTCAGGACTTCTCGAAGATTGCGACGCCGATTACACACCTTACGAAGAAGGGTGTACAGTTCATATGGAGCACGGAGTGCCAGAAGGCCTTTGATATCTTAAAGGCTAAGTTGACTACAGCGCCGGTTCTGATTATTCCGAGCAGCGACAGGACATTCGTGGTGTATACGGATGCATCATTGGCAGGCTTGGGAGGCGTATTGATGCAGACTCAAAGGGTGGTAGCCTATATCTCACGGCAGTTGAGGGTGCGTGAGCAGAACTATCCCACTCATGACTAGGAGTTAGCAGCAGTGGTGTTTGCACTGAAGTCATGGAGGCACTATTTGTATGGAGTGCAGTTCGAGCTATTCACAGACCATCAGAGTCTGAAGTATCTCTTTTCTCAGAAGGAACTCAATCAGAGGCAGAGGAGGTGGATTGAGTTTATCAAGGACTATGAATTCGCGATTTAGTATCATCCAGGGAAGGCGAATGTCGTAGCAGATGCTTTGAGTAGAAAGCGTCGACATCGGGTTGCGGCTTTGAGGTGTTCTTTGCATAGAGACCTTATCACTCTTAGCCAGTTTGATTTTAGACCCGAGATTGGAGGAACCAGTGCGTTTTTGGGAGCTATGTCAGTGCAGCCATCTTGGAGTGACAGGGTTGTCAGGGCACAGTTGGAGGACTCTTGGATTCAAACCCGTAAGGGGGAGATTTCCAAAGAGCCTAAGGCTGATTGGACCGTTGGAGCAGATGGAGGCCTACGGATGAAGGGTAGGTTGGTCATGCCAGCTAGTTCAGAGCTGAAGAGGGAGTTGTTTGATGAGGCACATCGTACTCGGTACACAATACATCCAGGGACTACCAAGATGTACAAGGACCTGAAGAGACGTTTCTGGTGGAGTGGTATGCGGAGAGAGATTGCAGATTTTGTGGCTAGATATTTTACCTGTCAGCAGGTGAAGGCAGAGCATCAGAGACCCGCAGGGACCCTTCAGCCTTTGCCTATTCCGGAGTGGAAGTGGGCAGATATTTCCATGGATTTTATCGTGGGGTTACCGAAGTCGAAGAAGGGGAATGATTCAGTTTGGGTGATAGTAGACCGGTTGACGAAGTCAGCACATTTTATTCCAGTGAGGACCACCTATACAGCCGAGACCTATGCGAGGATCTTCATTCGGGAGATAGTTCGACTTCACGGAGTACCAGACACGATTGTGTCGGATCGAGGATCAGTTTTCACTTCACACTTTTGGAGGAGTTTTCAGGACTCATTTGGCAGCAAGCTGTCTTATAGCAGTGTATTCCACCCACAGACGGATGGTCAGACAGAGAGGGTGAATCAGGTGTTGGAGGACATGTTGCGGGCATGTGTCATTGACTTCCAAGGCAGTTGGGAGGATCATATTCCACTAGTAGAGTTCGCTTATAACAATAGTTATCAAGCGACGATCGGTATGGCCCCGTATGAAGCATTATATGGGAGACCTTGTAGATCACCGATATGTTGGGCCGAGCCGGAGGACAGCTTGATGCTTGGGCCAGAGTTTGTAAGGCAGACCACTGAGAAGGTAGCCTTGATCAGGGAACGGATTCTAGCCGCTCAGAGTCGGCAGAAGAGCTATGCAGATAAAAGACGAAGACCCCTCGAGTTTCAGATTGGGGATTTGGTTATGCTGAAGGTATCGCCTATGAAAGGCGTGCAGCGATTCGGGAGGCGAGGGAAGCTTGCACCGAGGTATATTGGACCATTTCAGATTTTGGAGCGCATTGGAGCTGTGTCATACAGACTAGATCTTCCAACCTCTATGTCTAGTATACACAATGTATTCCACATTTCTATGCTCAAGAAGCACTTGCATGACGAGGAGCAGCAGCGAGTGTTGGATGCACCGGAGATTGAGCTTCAGAATGATTTGACTACTATAGAGATCCCGGTATCTATCCTTGCTAGAGAAGACAAGAGACTCAGAAACAAGGTGATTCCATTGGTGAAAGTTCGGTGGAACCGAAGTGGAGTGGAGGAAGCTTCTTGGGAGCGCGAGGAGGACATGCGACGCGACTACCCACACTTATTTGAGCAGGTAAATTAACTAAAGTATTTATGACGTGAATTCCTACTTGTATATTTATATGAATACCTTGACACCTATACTTAACGCTAGAATGATGGTATTTTTATCTAATTCCTAACCTTGCGGAACACATGGTATATGCATGGGGGGTTCCTTGTTTGGATTTTTCGTCCGACGTACTAGTTCCGTTAGGTTAGGGGTCGAATAAGAATATCACCATTGTAGATCGTTAAGTGTAAATGTCACTATATGCTTATTTTAGTGATTGATATGTGTGAATGAGTATGTGTGCGGGTTGGATTAGACCCTTGTTGTGCTTTTCAAGCATTAGTGCGAGTTAGATATGATTCCTGAATTTCGAGGACGAAATTCTTTTAAGGGGAGAAGAATGTAAGACCCCGTTGATTTTGACAACTTACAAGTGTGAATATGAGTG
>BQKN01000496.1:118828-142243 GCA_022839385.1 Asparagus kiusianus | reverse complement strand
TATCATTTCATCCAGTATTGTTGATTCACTTTTCACTTGCTTTGTACTTACACCTGTTGTTGACTCTACTAGAGAGATAGTGATTGTGATGGTGAAACGTGTTATTGCACGGTGTGGTGCATGGCAGGTTTGACATTCTTGGTTTCACCTCGGACTGCAGCCGTGTGTGAACCCAGGGGCGTCACAGTTGGTATCAGAGCTCTAGTTCCAGTATCCTTAGGATCATCCTGTGTCGAGTCGTGGAGCTAGGATAGAGTTTCCTAGGATTCAAGTATAGAGTCCGAGAGGATTTCCTAGTATGAGTGAGGACGATATATGCGTATATCTTAAAAATTGAGGATATTTTTTTATGACAATTATTTTACATAAATTCAAAGTGTTAGTGTGAATACTATATGTTGTGAAAAATTGTATTATGATACGCTATTTATAAAAGTCTAGTTTGACTTATGGACTATTGTTTTTCTTACCATCAGGAGAGAGATGGCAGGACGAGGTAGGCCCCGTACCAGGAGAGCTAGCCAGGCAGAGTCACAGCAGACTCCACCTGATCAGCAGCCAGCTCAGTCCGAGCCCCAGCAGGTCCCACCCGAGCCGCAGCAGGCTCCTCAGTATTTGGTGGATCTCATGGCCCCTCTTATTGCTCGGATGGCAGCTATCGAGGAGATGGTGACGACTCACATAGCACCACGGACACCACCACCACCAGTAGCTCAGCAGCCGGGGATACCAGCCATCCCGATCAGAGAGAGAGATCCAGAGGTAGCACCTGCAGTTATTCCACTGGTAGTACCTGACAGAGCCACAGAGCAGGAGACTTGGCTTCGTATGGTGGAGAGGTATCAGAAGATGAGGGCACCGGAGTTTCAGGGGTCACCAGACCCTCTAGCTGCCCATAAGTGGAAGGAGGATGTGAGCAACATCCTCGATATACTCAGTGTGGACCCGGTGCAGAAGCAGAGATTGGCATCGTATAGCCTGAAGGGAGATGCCGGGAGGTGGTACCGGCTACAGTTTACCCCAGAGTAGAGGATGACCCTCACATGCGAGGACTTCATTTACTTCTTTGACGGACAGTATGTCTCTTCCTCAGCACGGACTGGGAAGGAGCTCGAGTTATCCCGGTTGACTCAGGGAGACATGACCGTGGCAGAGTTTGAGAGCAGATTCATGGAGCTATTGCATTTCACGGGTATGTGGCAGACCGGAGAGCGTCAGGCTCAGATGTTTTTGGCTGGGCTTCGCCCAAATCTCCGACGATACCTCGTGTCGAGGAGATTCTATTCAGTTAGGGAGGTAGCTGAGGCTGCCACTTCTCAGGAGATCGAGACCTCTATGTTCCAGAAGGACAAGGAGGGGAAGACCAAGACAGGGCAGGGTAGTGATAAGGGCAAGAACAAGAGAGGCTTTTCTGGACACCAGCAGCAGCAGCAGGGCTCTTATAAGAGGGGACCCCAGCAAGATCAGAGAGCGCCTCAGCAGCGCAAGTTTCAAGGATCTTGTTATAACTGTCGCAAGGTTGGGCACAAGGCATCAGAGTGTCGTAGTGCACCAACAGGAGCTCAGCAGGGCAAGGGCCCGAACCAGCCGCAGCAGCGACAGCAGGGCAGAGGACAGGGTCAGCCGAACAGACTTGAGGCACCGCCAGCGACGCAGAGGACAGAGGGGCAGGTTCGAGCAGTCCAGGAGGCTCCCCAGGGGCAGATTGTTCCATACTCTCCAGCATTAGCAGTAGAGCAGACTTCAGCTCCAGGCAGAGTTTATGCAGTGGTTCCTCGTGATCACGGTGCTAGCGGAGCGGTTGTGGAGGGTACGTTTGTAGGCGTATAAAATTGCCTATAGGTCCCACAACACAGCTCGACGACGCCGATTCGACAAAACCGACCATCGGGCGACGTATTCAAGCACGACCGTTATCCCGCCAACGCCGAAGCCAAGCCATACGCAACGGAGCAGGTTAACGAGGCGACGAAACCAATAAATCGCACCCAAGCAGTGGAATGCATCCTCTCGCACGCGGAATCAAACCAATCACCGAGTCATCTAAACAAGAGCGAACTCGGTGATATAACGATCGAATCAAGATTGGTTTCGGACTCGAACTCAGAAGTGGGTTTACTGCCAAATCAGGAATCGGATCAAAACGAATCGAATCCGAACAAGTCAACCACACAACCGAATCGAATCCGAACAAGTCAACCACACAACCGAATCGAAGTCCAAATCAACAACGAATCAGAACCGGAAACACCGGAAAACCCGAACGACGGACGAAACAAACCAACACCCGGGGACTCGGCCGAAACCGAGCCAACCCGGGGTGGCTCGGCCCAAGCCGAGCCACCCCAGGGTGGCTCGGCCAAGGACGAGCCACCCCTGGGTGGCTCGGCCATGGCCGAGCCACCTAGGGGTGGCTAGGCTCAGAACTGTGCAAATGCACAGTTCTGAGTGCCTATAAATAGGCCTTGTGTTGGTTAATTTCGGAGGTTGGATTTTGGAGGAGGCGAAGCCCTGCTGGATTGAAGACTCAGATCTAAACAAGATTCAAACATCGAAGGCTTAGGAGACTTGGACTTCCAGATCCGGTGCTCAGCGATCGACAACGCCAAATAAGGCAGGAGTTCGAGAGGATCGGATCTTCAGATCTACACGATCACACTCCGGATCTAAGCTTGGTTCTTAGATCCCGAGATTGAGCGGTTGTTTCCTTGGTGAAACAATCCCTCCCGGCTATTATCTCCCTTTGCGGAATAATACCCGTTATATCGTGTAGATCCGACCGGATCGAGATCACGCGGTGGTCCACGGCAAATAACCCCGGCGCAGGCAAAGAACCCACACAAAGCGAGTGACCGCAAAACAGGAGCTCGCGATTCGTTCGACATAAAAGGAAACAAATTGTAATCTTTCTTTTCTTATTTTTGATTTTCATTGTAACCGGATCTTATAAAAAGACCGGATCTTTGTAACGCATAAAGTTGTTAACTGAGATAGCAATGACATCAATGAAGAAAGACTCGATTTTTCCCGCGAACAACGTTCCTTGTGAATTCCTTTCCCGCCCGTATCCTTTTTGATTCGGGAGCTTCGCATTCTTTCATCTCGCATGCATTTATGGCTAGACTCCAGCTTGTAGCTCAGCCACTAGACACCCATTTGTCAGTTTCCACCCCTTTAGGTGAGGTATCGCTTCTGGAGAGCGTGTGTAGGAGGTGTACCGTCAGTCTAGACGAGTCGGAGTTCATAGTTGATCTGATAGTGTTGCATATGTCCGAGTTTGATGTTATTCTTGGTATGGATTGGTTGTCGTCCTACCATATCAGTATTGACTGCTTTGCGAAGACAGTCAAGTTGCGAGCGTCCGATGGGTCCGAGATGATTGTAGCCACCTCTCAGGGCAATCGATTTGCGGAGTCATTTCTGGCGTACATCAAGGAGGTGCTGCGACGGGATCAGGGAGCCGAGTTATTGGAGACTAGAGTTGTCTCAGATTTTCAGGATGTCTTTCAGGACATACCTGGGTTACCTCCTGTGAGAGAGGTTGAGTTTTGTATTGAGTTGCAGCCAGGCACAGCCCCTATATCCCGCGCACCCTATCGCATGGCACCAGCCGAGATGAGAGAGCTGCAGACCCAGTTGGACGAGTTGTTAGCTCAGGGTTTTATTCGCCGGAGTCATTCTCCGTGGGGCGCACCGGTCCTCTTCGTGAAGAAGAAGGACGGTAGTATGAGGTTATGCATAGATTATAGAGAGTTGAACAAGGTCACAATCCGGAATAGGTATCCACTACCTAGGATTGATGACTTGTTTGACCAGCTGCAGGGAGCGCAGTATTTCTCGAAGATTGATCTTCGTTCTGGCTATCATCAGTTGCGGGTTCGGGAGATGGATATTCCCAAGACCGCTTTTCTTACTCGATATGGATCCTTCGAGTTCTTGGTCATGCCATTCGGATTGACCAATGCACCCGCAGTATTCATGGATTTGATGAACCGGGTTTTCCGTCCCTTTTTAGATCAGTTGGTGATCGTCTTTATCGACGATATTCTTATCTACTCGAGATCGGAGGCAGAGCACGAGGAGCATCTACGGATAGCGTTGAGGACCCTCCAGGAGCATCAGCTGTATGCTAAGTTCAGCAAGTGCGAATTTAGGCTTTCAGAAGTCAGATTTCTTGGCCACGTCATCAGCAGAGAGGGCATAGCAGTGGACCCGGCTAAGGTCACGGCAGTTCTTGATTGGGAGCCACCGAAGACGGTGACAGAGATTCGCAGCTTTCTGGGTTTAGCTGGATATTACAGGAAGTTCATTCAGGACTTCTCGAAGATTGCGACGCCGATTACACACCTTACGAAGAAGGGTGTACAGTTCATATGGAGCACGGAGTGCCAGAAGGCCTTTGATATCTTAAAGGCTAAGTTGACTACAGCGCTGGTTCTGATTATTCCGAGCAGCGACAGGACATTCGTGGTGTATACGGATGCATCATTGGCAGGCTTGGGAGGCGTATTGATGCAGACTCAAAGGGTGGTAGCCTATATCTCACGGCAGTTGAGGGTGCATGAGCAGAACTATCCCACTCATGACTTGGAGTTAGCAGCAGTGGTGTTTGCACTGAAGTCATGGAGGCACTATTTGTATGGAGTGCAGTTCGAGCTATTCACAGACCATCAGAGTCTGAAGTATCTCTTTTCTCAGAAGGAACTCAATCAGAGGCAGAGAAGGTGGATTGAGTTTATCAAGGACTATGAATTCGCGATTTAGTATCATCCAGGGAAGGCGAATGTCGTAGCAGATGCTTTGAGTAGAAAGCGTCGACATCGGGTTGCGGCTTTGAGGTGTTCTTTGCATAGAGACCTTATCACTCTTAGCCAGTTTGATTTTAGACCCGAGATTGGAGGAACCAGTGCGTTTTTGGGAGCTATGTCAGTGCAGCCATCTTGGAGTGACAGGGTTGTCAGGGCACAGTTGGAGGACTCTTGGATTCAAACCCGTAAGGGGGAGATTTCCAAAGAGCCTAAGGCTGATTGGACCGTTGGAGCAGATGGAGGCCTACGGATGAAGGGTAGGTTGGTCATGCCAGCTAGTTCAGAGCTGAAGAGGGAGTTGTTTGATGAGGCACATCGTACTCGGTACACAGTACATCTAGGGACTACCAAGATGTACAAGGACCTGAAGAGACGTTTCTGGTGGAGTGGTATGCGGAGAGAGATTGCAGATTTTGTGGCTAGATGTTTTACCTATCAGCAGGTGAAGGCAGAGCATCAGAGACCCGCAGGGACCCTTCAGCCTTTGCCTATTCCGGAGTGGAAGTGGGCAGATATTTCCATGGATTTTATCGTGGGGTTGCCGAAGTCGAAGAAGGGGAATGATTCAGTTTGGGTGATAGTAGACCGGTTGACGAAGTCAGCACATTTTATTCCAGTGAGGACCACCTATACAGCCGAGACCTATGCGAGGATCTTCATTCGGGAGATAGTTTGACTTCACGGAGTACCAGACACGATTGTGTCGGATCGAGGATCAGTTTTCACTTCACACTTTTGGAGGAGTTTTCAGGACTCATTTGGCAGCAAGCTGTCTTATAGCAGTGTATTCCACCCACAGACGGATGGTCAGACAGAGAGGGTGAATCAGGTGTTGGAGGACATGTTGCGGGCATGTGTCATTGACTTCCAAGGCAGTTGGGAGGATCATATTCCACTAGTAGAGTTCGCTTATAACAATAGTTATCAAGCGACGATCGGTATGGCCCCGTATGAAGCATTATATGGGAGACCTTGTAGATCACCGATATGTTGGGCCGAGCCGAAGGACAGCTTAATGCTTGGGCCAGAGTTAGTAAGGCAGACCACTGAGAAGGTAGCCTTGATCAGGGAGCGGATTCTAGCCGCTCAGAGTCGGCAGAAGAGCTATGCAGATAAAAGACGAAGACCCCTCGAGTTTCAGATTGGGGATTTGGTTATGCTGAAGGTATCGCCTATGAAAGGCGTGCAGCGATTCGGGAGGCGAGGGAAGCTTGCACCGAGGTATATTGGACCATTTCAGATTTTGGAGCGCATTGGAGCTGTGTCATACAGACTAGATCTTCCAGCCTCTATGTCTAGTATACACAATGTATTCCACATTTCTATGCTCAAAAAGCACTTGCATGACGAGGAGCAGCAGCGAGTGTTGGATGCACTGGAGATTGAGCTTCAGGATGATTTGACTACTATAGAGATCCCGGTATCTATCCTTGCTAGAGAAGACAAGAGACTCAGAAACAAGGTGATTCCATTGGTGAAAGTTCGGTGGAACCGAAGTGGAGTGGAGGAAGCTTCTTGGGAGCGCGAGGAGGACATGCGACGCGACTACCCACACTTATTTGAGCAGGTAAATTAACTAAAGTATTTATGACGTAAATTCCTACTTGTATATTTATATGAATACCTTGACACCTATACTTAACGCTAGAATGATGGTATTTTTATCTAATTCCTAACCTTGCGGAACACATGGTATATGCATGGGGGGTTCCTTGTTTGGATTTTTCGCCCGACGTACTAGTTCCGTTAGGTTAGGGGTCGAATAAGAATATCACCATTGTAGATCGTTAAGTGTAAATGTCACTATATGCTTATTTTAGTGATTGATATGTGTGAATGAGTATGTGTGCGGGTTGGATTAGACCCTTGTTGTGCTTTTCAAGCATTAGTGCGAGTTAGATATGATTCCTGAATTTCGAGGACGAAATTCTTTTAAGGGGGGAAGAATGTAAGACCCCGTTGATTTTGACAACTTACAAGTGTGAATATGAGTGAATAAAGATATTTAATATATATTATAAATATCTGTGTTGCATGGTCATGCATGGAAAATGACATTTGAGCTTATGAGCATGTGTATATGCCTCAGGTATGAGGATGAGTTGTAAGTTTACAAATCGTGTGCAAAAGAAATCGAAGTATGCAGATTTTTGTTCATGAGTCGACTCATAACATGTCATGAGTCGACTGATCAGGTTGAGTCGACTTGCGCCTGTCATAAGTCGACTCATGATATCGAGTCCTGTTCCCATTTTCTTTCTGCTGAGTCGACTCATAATTTATGAGTCGACCCATGAGTCATGAGTCGACTCATGACATATCATGAGTCGACTTATCGACGTTTTTCTGGGTGGTTTCGGGTCGGGTTTGCTGGGTTTCGGGTCGGGTTTTCATTGACTTATATATACTTCCCTCACCCGAAAACTCTCATTTTTGATCTGAACTCCCAAGAAACCCTAACCCCTCTTCCTCTCCTTCAAACCCTAGCTCGTTTTTGGGATTATTGGGCGAATTTTTGGGGGATTTCAGCATTTCTCTTGGATTTCAGCGAAGGGGATTGCTATTCTTCGCATTTGAGGCGAGTAGCATCTCACCCAAACCCTTCCCTATGCTTTTATTTATTTGTAAATGTTTTTAATGAGTTTTATTGAGCCTAAGCCTTATTTTCAAGTATAAATCAATGCTCTTGATAGGGTGAATGCTAGAAATCATGTGTTTAAGATTTTAAATCCCCACCAACCAGTTTTTAATGAAAACCCAGATCTGGAATTTTGTTTAAAGGATAAAAACATGAGTATTTATATTGGTTTAATGTTTCTCCTTCATGTTTGGGGCTAAATGTTAGATCTAACCTATAAGAGATCGTTTCCCATGATAGATATGTTTTTCTTACTGTATAATAGGGTAAAATTGAAGGTTAGATATGTTGTATATCAGAAGAATCGAGATGGGCAACATTTAAATCAAGTTCCAGTTCGTTATATGCAGATTTCAGCCCGTGAGTCGACTCACGACTCATCATGAGTCGACTCATCAGGTTGAGTCGACTCATGACCTGTCATGAGTCGACTCACGAAGTGCTATGATGTTTCCTTTTTGCTTCTGATGAGTCGACTCGTCAATATACGAGTCGACCCATGAGCTATGAGTCGACTCATAAAAATCATGAGTCGACTCACGAAGTTGTTTCCTGTTGCCATTTACCTTCTGTTCAGTCGACTCGTTATTGGTCACGAGTCGACCCATGAGGCTTGAGTCGACTCATTAGTGAGCATGAGTCGACTCATCTGAGTTATTCCTGTTTTTCTTTGTATTTCTGTAAAGTCACATGTTGCATATATATACCTGTAGACAAAAGTTTATGTGTTTCCATGTGAAGTGAAATCCGGACATGAGTTTAGTTCCGTGTACTGCGACTTATTAGAAACTTGGGTATATGTACCTAATTCAACCAGTTTATCTAGTCCATGTGTTGGGCGGCTATTATACTTAGTCCATGTGTTGGACACTCATCAATTTTAATCCATGTGTTGGATATCCATGAACGTAGTCCATGTGTTGGGCAGTTATTGAATATAGTCCATGTGTTGGACAGTTCATATATTTAGTCCATGCGTTGGACATCTTGTGTATGTAGTCCATGTGTTGGACAACCACTACCTCAGTTCAGACCTTAAGAGTTGATACCTATACCTGTTTTGGCTGGACATGATATCTATTTGAGTTGTGACACGACATCATATTTAAATCTTGTGATGAGTCGTCTTCTTTTATTGTTCTCTGTTATATCTCGGGCTTGGTGTTTAGGGATCTACAATTTGAGATACAAGGTATATACATGAGGGTTTCCTTGTTTGGATTATTTCGCTCGACGTACCTATGCTCGTGTTATATTTCCCTAAGTACTAAGACCCATATCTGTTTGTATGATGATTTAATGCTATTATGTATTATTGTATATTTTTGTATATACAACGAGCCCTATCCCTTGGGGTTTGGTTGTGATGTTGCTCGCTAGCGCTTTGACGCTCGTTTTCCCTCCCCCTTTCAGGTCACGAGCCAGGAGCACGGAGAGTCGCAGGTGGTTAGCGGACTACTTTAGTGTCCAGCTTTTCTTTTTCATATTATCTATGTATTATTTTCTGTGAGCTCCACTGTAGTGTTGTCAGACATTTGAGAGTTTATTTTAGAGTTGTAAAGACTGTGTTGCCTTAATTTCCTTTACTCAGACTTACTGTATTTTGAGACTTGTAAGAACTCCAGTTTATTTCATTTCAGACTTTGACTATGTACTACAGTTTATTTCGTTGATGAGATGTATTGTGTTCTATCATTTCATCCAGTATTGTTGATTCACTTTTCACTTGCTTTGTACCTACACCTGTTGTTGACTCCACTAGAGAGATAGTGATTGTGATGGTGAAACGTGTTATTGCACGGTGTGGTGCATGGCAGGTTTGACATTCTTGGTTTCACCTCGGACTGCAGCCGTGTGTGAACCCAGGGGCGTCACATAAATATCTCCATATTATTTTTCTGATGTTTCAATTTAATGTCCAACAAGATGAACGACTGCCAAGTGAGCTGAAGAAGAACATTATGCAAGCAAGAATGAAAAAAAAGTATATTGAGGCTAAGCTCGCAAGTACTTTTCTTTCTTTCCATTTTGCTTGATTTTTGGCAACTTAATTTATGCTAAAAAATATTATCTTCTAACACTTGATCAATAAGAAAGCCTAGATAATCCAAGGGTATGATTCAAGGAAAGCCATCCCAAATCAACAAATCATCGTCAAACTGAAAAGGTTCATGGAGTTAAAACTACAAGGAAAAAAAATGAGCTTGTCTTGTTACCTTGCTATGTAATAAAAAGTAATACTACGCTAACTTTGTATTATAGAAAGGGTGTGTTTGGAGCTTGTCAAGCCTTAGTTTGTAGAAACCTTAATGAGTGTTTTGGATTTATTATGTGATTGTTAAATTTTCATGGGTGAATATATGTACTCATACATTAGGTAGTACGAAGACTTAGCAAGGCTCTAATGTCATAAGCTTGGATTTACATCCACATCATCAAACATTACTTTTAAGTATATTCTTGTGATAGTTTTTGATTGATCAATCACATTTTAGATGCAACCATTATACTATCGCCTAATTGATCCCTAAATATAATTTTATTATTCAAATGTTGTGAACTTTTAACTTTTGTTTATATATATATGTTGGCTATATTGTTTGCATTCAATAAATTTATACCAAATTTTGCCTAAATAAAATTATAAATTAAAATAATATTAAAAAATTTACCACGTGCATTGCACGTGCAATCCAACTAGTAAGATGAAAGGTAAAAGTAGTTGTCCATAAGAAGTGAAACCCAGAGGCATAAGACATAAGTCTAATGAATTGTTATAATTTTTAATTTTTTATAATTTTTTAAATATTATGTGAAGATAAATTAGGGATAAATTTCAAATTTTCTATTAAATAACACAATCAAATAATAAGTGAGAATTATCAAAGTGAGGAAATGTGTAATTAATAAGAGATTATATATAATTAGTGAATGATTAATTACAATGACACATTTGAGAATTATCAAAGTTAGAAGGTAAAATTAGAAATCAAAAGTTTTGATAAGGCAATCCTCTTTTATATGTAGTATATATATATTTACATCTCAGTAATTTGCAACAAATCTTGCATCAACATATGTTGCATGCAACAATTATTTTGTATGAATGTATTCTAATGCAAATTCAGCATTTGACTGAAAAGCAATTAGTGCAAAAGCTATATAATTTTGTCATATAAGAAAACTTTTGTGTAGATGGTTTTCTATTTGTTGTGCGCGGCGGAAGCCAAAGAACCGATGTGCTTCAAGAAACCAAACCAATCGCCGAGAGAGAAGGCCACAAACAATTCAAAATAACGGCACGAACACAAACAACCAATTTTAACGTGGTTCGGCAAGTTACCTACGTCCACGGGGCAAGAAAGTGATGAGGTTTTTACTAATAGAGAAGAAGAGTACAAACTGAGATTACAAAATCACACAAACTCAACAATTAATCTCACCAGTAAAGCTATAATTCTCTCCAAATAAAACCCTAACTAATAGCTCATAAAACACCTCTTTCTGTGCTCCAAATATCCCCTTCGCTGCTTAATTCTCTCTTTCAATCGTTCCATATATATAGAAATCCTAAAACCAAAAACATACTAGGAATTCAAAAACAAAAAATAAAACAGATTAGGAATCCTAATAACCTGTTACCAAAACAGATTTGGAATTATGTTACCAAAATAGATTAGGAATACCAATAACCTGTTACCAAAACAAATTAAAAAACATATTAAGAACATGCTATCCAACAATTCTCCACATCGGCAAAGTTTTTCCAAAACTGAGCCGACACCAATACCAACCAAACGTCTCACTTGTTGCGTCCAGTACGAAGTGGAACAAATCTATGATAACGGACTCAATCCATAATAAAGTCGAGAATGCGAACCCAAACGAGAATACGAACAAACTCCAAATGTCGATATCAACTCACCAAACCGGCTCCATCATAAATGATTGCCTACGTATCATCTTGCCAAAGGAATCAAGCATTCACGTAGTTCACCAAATGGCCTCCAAAGGCCCTCAATCCAATAGAAGAGTTCTCAACTCTTCATCAATAAATCTGTGGCTGATAGCTCTCTCAATGGCTCCAAAGTGAAACAAACCAAACACCTCCACCTGAGGTGAATCAACCAACTCATAATCTGCATCCAAATTCAAATAATCTCCAAACTATGTCACATCAGCTGGAATCTCAAACGATGCGGTATGAACTAGAGTAATCTCCACCCAACGTAGAGTAGCATCACCCTTCACCCGCTGTGATATCTTAACGATTTGATCAACACTCTTCACCTGTTGAGAGTCAAATATGATATTCCTGCTCAAAATAAAATCAGAAGCTCCCAACTGATAACCAAATGAGCCTCTAAATCCCAAATGTGCAATCAGATCAAATCTCACATCCTCGATGTGACCAAATATTGGGCAACCAAACATCCGACATAACCCAAAATCTGAAGTAGCTCCACCAGATCTAAAATCTCCAAACACAACAGTTGGCAACCTATGACTAAGATGACCCATATATGTTGAAGCTTCAAAACTCCTCTGTAATCCAATGCTCGACAACAAACGTCGATCCTCCTCAAATAAGGAACGATCCATCAAAACTATCATCTAATCTTGTCGCCCTAATATTTTCCTCCAATGAAGTGTCTCAAACTGTCGTGAGCTCGGCACAAATGCAAGAAAGAGCCTCTACCAAAAATAAAACGACAAGTTATCTTTCTGCCAACACACTTCCTCCATCTGTTGTTGACTTCTAGGACTTCAAATCAACGAGACTTAGTTGCAACCCACCAATACCTAGAATAGTCCTCAACTGTGGAAACCAAATACTTATTACCTCCCAACGATACCTCCTTAGAAGGTCCCCAAATGCCTGAATGAACATTGTCTAAAAGACCCCTCGATCGATGGATAGAAGTACCAAACTCTACCTCGGTTTTCTTGCTCATACCAATATGCTCAAAGGATTTCAATTTGGAGGTCAAAGCACTCCTCAATAAATCAGACACGGCATAACCAATCAAATATCTCAGCCTCAACAAATATCATAGTCTAGCCAAATCAAAAGAAATCGTCGGTTCTCTACCAATCATCGTGCTCCCAATCAAATAGTATAATTTCTTCCTCCTGACGTCCTTTATCACAATCATGGACCCAAATGTGACCTTTAAACATACATCCTCTAAGGTTACCCTATAACCTATTACATCCAAAACTCTAAGTGAAATGATGTTCTTCTTCAACTGAGGAACAAACCTCACTTCATCCAACTCCCGAATCACTCCGTCATACATCATAATATGAACGGTACTGATACCACCAATAGGGCATTCATAATCATTACACTTGAGTACGACATCCCCTACATCCCCTCTTTCTAACTCTTGAAAGCTGGTGAACCAAACCCTCCTAGGGTAAATGTGATAAGAAACACCCGAATCTAACATCCACTCTGTAGAGTCGGCAATACAAACTGACGGTAGTGCTAATAAATAGCCCAAAGAATCCGAATCTGAATTGTCGTCACTAACCTTGACAATATCCACCTCTAAAGCTTGAATAGCTTTCCCCTTATTCTTCCCGACTCGATCAACTAACTTTGGATATTCAGCTTTCCAATGTTCATCATCTTTACAAAAGGCACACTGATTTCTATAAACTCTAGGATGTGCCCCTCTAGACTGTGATCTCCTATTTCAGTTTGGACTCTTTGCTCTTGCTACCAATGCCCCCGCTACCGGCTCAACTGAAGTCTCATTATCCTTTTTTCAAAGTTGATAATTCATAAGTATAACAGTGACCTCACTATACGAAAGAGATGCCTTTACATTAATAAGAGTAAGAACGAAGGTCTCATATTCCTCGTTGGGCAAGAAACTCAACAATAATAACGCATTGTCCTAATCTTTAATCATTACATCTACATTCGGCAAATCCACAAGAAGCTTCGTGTAGTAGTTCATGTGATCACCAGTGGAGGTTTCTTTCTTTAATTGGAAGTGATAAAGCCTCCTCTTCAAATGCAGGCAGTTTTCTATACTCTTGGTCAAATATTTACTCTCAAGAATCTCCCAAATCTTTTTAGCTGAAGTCTTATTGATCACATCATATTTCAAATATTAAGTTAAACAAGATCTAATCATACCACACGCTATTCTATTCATCTTCTTCCAAAGCTTCTCCTCAATGTCGTCAGGTTTCCCGTCCAACTCTAATGTATCCTCTAAATTTTACGCGTTGAGCGTATTTAAGACTTCACATCTCTAAAGACCAAAATTATTTGTGCCATTATACTTCTCCACATCTATTTTTACAGAGTGGATATTCAAACTTTGGACGATCTTCATGTCGAAAGTACCCTCCATAACTCCTTTTTTCTCGACCATCTTTCTCATAGCACCAACAAACCAAAACGAAATAAACGAAGAATAGATCCAAAATTAAAAAAGATAGAGTATTTACCAAAAAGATCACACTTTTATCACCAAACGAAGCTCTAGACGAGTCTCCAAAATGATCTACTCCTCCAAATAGTCCAAGCGTAGTCCGAGCTCTGATACCACTTGTTGTGCGTGGCGAAAGCCAAACAACTGATGTGCTTCGAGAAACCAAACCAATCACCGAGAGAGAAGGTCACAAACAATTTAAAATAACGGCACGAACATAAACAACCAATTTTAACGTGGTTCAGCAAGTTGCCTATGTCCACGGGGCAAGAAGGGGATAGAGTTTTCAATAATAGACAAGAAGAGTACAAACTGAGATTACAAATCACTCGAACACACCAATTAATCTCACCAACAAATCTCTAATTCTCTCCAAACAAAACCCTAACTAATAGCTCCAGAAAACTCTCTTTTCTGTTGATACGAGTCGCTGTGCGAGCACCTTTGATCGCGGAATTATCAAATATGGGTTAAGAAGAAAATAACAAGAACACAAGAGTAATTCAGTGTGGCGAAGAAAAATAACTTCTCTAGATTATGAGAATCAAATAACTTATAATCTCTCACAATCTCACTAGAATTGAAAAACAATCTCTCTTAATGCTCCAAGTACAATCTAATCTTTCTTGATTGTTTTAAAACCCTAAAACAATCCCTTTATATGTGGAACAACGTGGTTGACAAAGTGGTAAATAACAAAGCCTAAAACCCACAGGAATTCGTGCAAACAAAAACCCAAACAAACCAGGAAACCATCGATGAGTCGACTCACGACTGAGATGAGTCGAGTGGTCCAAAACTGGACAAAACACAAAACCAACAATGAGTCGTCTCATGCCTATCATGAGTCGTCGTAAGTCGACTCATGACAGGCATGAGTCGACTCAACCTGATGAGTTAACTCATGACTGTTATGAGTCGACTCACGGGCTGAAAACTGGATGCTTCGATTCTTTAATTCGTCGCTTCGTTCCACGCTTCAACCTGTGTTCTACTATGTTATTTTATACCTCTATTCTTAAACTACCATGAGAATCATCTATTCTCAAGCTCCCATGAGGATCGCTAAGTTCCGAAGAGAAGATACACTCGTATCATGGGTCCTCTTTTTAGGAACTTGAAGTCATGTTCAAGTTAGAACTTCAGCTGAGGAAACTCTCGAGCTCCTCCATCTTTTCTGCACCACCTGCCCTTGTTTGGAACTTAATAGCGACGTACAACTGGAAATGACTCCTTCGCTCCTTGCCTTGTCATAGTCGTTTTTCACTCCAATATGCAATCCTCTTTCGATGTCTTTTCTGGAAGTCTAATGCATAACGAGACAAACTTCTTGCTTACATTCACTAGCCTCTTCGCTCACGCTGTCGTCCCTAAGCTTGTCTCCCTCGGAAGAGACGCCAAACGAAATATGAACTTTTCACTGCTTTTGGTGAATGTATACTTCTGAACCCGCCTCTCGTAGATCGCATATCTATCCCATAAGTACGGATTGCCTAGTATAATCTGACAAACATCTAATGGAACTACGTTGCACGTGACCTCGTCAATATACGACTCATGGAGCGTAAATCTGATAGTGCATTGATCAACTACACTCAGTCTCTCCTCCTTCTGAATCCACCCCAACGGATAGGGCTTCGGATGCTTGACCGTCTTCAGACTCAGCTTTTGAACCAATGCCTCGAATATCAAATTCTTCTTGCTGCCCGGATCAACTATGACATCAACCAAACTGGTCTTCACTTGCAACTTAAGCACAAAGAGTTACTCTATCGGGTCGTCGTCCTCTTTCGTGTCTTGTCTCCCCACCATAAGGTTGAGACTGTTGTTGGGTTCTGTCATCCCCGGGACTTCTTTCGGACCTTGGGCTATCACATATACATTTTTCTCCTCCTTCTTCTTCAACCCTCTTGCCTTGAGATAAGGATACTTCTCCCAGCATCAATCAACAACATGCCTTGTCTTCTCGCAGTGACTATAAATCAGTTCTACTTTCCCAGAATCACCCTTCTTCTCTTTCTTATATTTGGAACCACTAGACTTGCCTCCTATCTGTCTGGAGTCTCCCTTAGTCTCGTTGCCCTTCTTCTGCTTGCCCTCAATGGCAATAGTCTTCACGCTCGCCTCTGTAATAGTCTCGATCATGAATAACTTTATCTCCTTCCGGATGTAATCACTCAAACCCGCCATATACTTCATAAACACAGAATATTCCTCCGTCGCAATGTTAAGAACCATCGCCTGCTGCTAGAACTCCGTGATGTATTCTTGAATGGTTTGATTGACGCTTTGGCGCAAGCTATACCACTTGTACCAATGCTCCTCAAGAAATCCCACCGGGTAAAACTGCTTCCTCGGTAACTCCTTGAACTTATTCCACGATACCGCCTTCTTCTTCTGCTTGCAGTAGGATTTTCACCACGTTAACGCGTGCTCTGAAAGCTTTAAAGTCGCGAACACAATGTTCTCCTTGGACGAATATCCATAGAGAGTGAAATACATCTCCATACGTTCGATCCAATCATCGAGTTTCTCCACATTGACACTCTTATAAAAAAGAATCTCTACCTTAAAGTCAATCTTCAGGTTCTGATAAGAATTCTTACCCCCTTGATGCAACGCAGCCTTAACGGTCTCCTCCTCCTCGTCGGAATCTAAATCCACTCTCTCCCCATCGGACTCCGCAATTTTCTTCTTGGACTTTAAAGAAGATTCACCTTGTTTGTCACCTCTATGGATAAGACTGATGGGTTGTGTGAGAGTCGACCCTATCGTCTCGATTTGCTTCTCCAATGCATCAATCCTCACTGAATTGTCTCCTTCAGCCATCTTCTTCTTCCTTAAAACCTGAACTCCTTCCAATAAAATAAGGATCTCACCTAGCTTCTTATATTACGATCGAGTCAGGACCATACACAGGATGTCCCCTCTACCGGATCTGATCGCTCAGATACCAACTTGATACAAGTCGCCGTGCGAGCACCTTTGATCGCGGAATTATCAAAGGTGGTTTGAGAAGAAAATAATAAGAACACAAGAGTAATTCAGTGTGGCGAAGGAAAATACCTTCTCTAGATTATAAGAATCAAATAACTTACAATCTCTTTAGAATTGAAGAACAATCTCTCTCAATTCTCCAAGTACAATCTAATCTCTCTTGATTGTTTTAAAACCCTAAAATAATCCCTTTTATATGTGGAATAATGTGGATGGCAAAGTGGTAAATAACCAAGCCTAAACCCCATAAGAATTCGTGTAAACAGAAACCCAAACGAACTAGGAAACCATCGATGAGTCGACTCACGATTAAGATGAGTCGACTCGTCCGAAACTAAACAAAACACAAAACCAGCAATGAGTCGACTCATAACTGAGATGAGTCGACTCGTGAGAGATTGATGACAAACGACTGGGTTTTCGTGAGTCGACTCATGACATGCATGAGTCGACTCAACCTGATGAGTCGACTCATGACTGTTATGAGTCAACTCACGGGTTGAAAACCGGATGCTTCGATTCTTCAATTTGTCGTTTCGTTTCACGCTTCAACCTGCATTCCACTGTGCTGTTTTACACATCTATTCTCAAACTACCATGAGAATCATCTATCCTCAAGCTTCCATGAGGATCGCTAAGTTCCAAAGAGAAGATACACATGTATCATCTGTGCTCCAAATATCCCCAATTCGCTGCTCAATTCTCTCTTCCAATCGTTACATATATATAGAAATCCTAAAAACAAAAACATACTAGGAATTCTAAAACAAAAAACAAATAAATTAGGAATCCTAATAATCTGTTACCAAAATAAATTTGGAATCATGTTACCAAAACAGATTAAGAATCACAATAACCTGTTACCAAAACAAATTAGGAAATATATTAGGAATCTACTATCCAACACTATTTGGATATAAAATATTTATTTTGATGAGGTGGAAATATTTTTATATTTTTAATTTCCTTTTTTTAAGGTTGCAGCTTTTCCTCCCATTAAATTACTCATGGCATTTGTTGCTACAAAATGCAAGTCCACTTATCTTAGCTAATTACAAATTTGCAAACTAAACAATGTCTTTATAAATCTGATTGTTCTATTTACCTTTACAACATTATTTCCATCCAACAAAATAGCCTCAAGCAAGGGTAATTTACAATAAAAAAATAGAGGATGAGAAAACATACTTGTTTTCAATGCTCTGCAATATGAGGCATGATATCTCATATTACTTGCAGGCGGAAAAAGGCATCTGGGGGTGGCGGAGGCGACGGTCGTTCAAGATTTTCGGCTAATCTCACGAAGAAAGTAGTTTCCATTGACTATATTATTGCAAATAGCAACACCAAAGGAAACACAAAGAAGTCTTCATTTATTATTACTATTGTATAATTGGATGTCAATGCTGATAGTTATTTTCAAAAGAAAACAAAAAGAAGTCTTCATGTATTATTATTATCATTATTATACAATTGGATGTCGATGTTAAAACTCATTTTCATAGTGTTTTACAGGGGAAAAGAGGATAATGTAAAGATATTACCAATGCCCATGAGTGAGAGCATTTTATGTTTTTAGTTTGGTGAAAAGGAGAATTATTTTGAAGAAGCATACATTTTTGAGATACTTTTAGTTAATGTATCTGAATAAGTATTTTTCAAATGTCCATTCGTGTTGTTCTATTATAGAAAGTAATTTTTGAGAAGTCATTTACAATATATAGTACATATAAATATTATGAAGGTAAGTAGTGTAAAGTTTTTTTAATAATACTCGTATGCCACACGTGCGTTGCACGTGACATACTTGATTTAAGAAGTTAATAGTAAATAATATATACAATATTGATTCTTAAATATATACTTAGATATAATATTTACATATGGTATATTGATTCTCAACATATCATGCAAGAAAGTTATGAAGGCCACTAAATAAAAACTTAATATTATATGTTTAGTAACTTATTAGAATAGAAAAAATTATTATTATTATAAAATTACAAAAGCTATAGTAGCAAGATGGAATCACAAGTGATATAAAAACATTGTTCAAATAGCTTAGTTCATGGGAATTATATAAATCAAAATTTTAATCCAAATTAAAGAATCTCAATCAAGAGACAAATTAATATGGATCTCATATAAGAAATCAAAAGTTTTATGCAATTCAATCAAATATATTATATACTGGTTTGTGTATTCTGATTTACTCAATGAGTAAAAGATAGATAACCAATATGTTTTATTAGTTCATCTTTGTAGCCTAAAGTTAATAAGAACACAGAACTTATTGGTGTTTAATCAAAAAGAAGACAAATAAAGTTTTATGACTCGACATAATTATTAATGAAAGAACATAAAAGATGCTTAATATAGGTAAGAAAATTAAAATGACAAGAAATATTAAAAGTGTTAGATAAGTTGATAGCAACCATTTTTTTTTTTTGTTCATGATATGCTTTTCTTTCTGTTTGTGTCCGATTCACTTTGTCTTCATGCCTGCATCTTTTACTCCTCTCTCCCGAGCAGCGTAGGGGATCGGATTGCCGTGCGGGGGAGGGGGGCTTGCCTTCTGAGGGGAGTGGCTAACCCTCCATGTTGCTATCTCTCAACTTTAGGTGCATATGAGCCAAGTAATTAGTTAAGAATTAAACCATGAATACATCTAATGAATAAGAAAGCACAACTTATGACCTATATTCAACAGAAAAAGAATGATTTATGATAAATATCACAAAAAGCTCTTTATAATATTGTGTAAGAAGGAAAAAATCTTTAAATAGCTTTGTATAAACTTGAAAAATAAGATCATTCATTCCTTCTAAGTATTAAAAGATCAACAAAATCTTACTACTCCACAGTAAAAAAAATGCACACACTAAGAATAATCTTTGGTTCCCAAATCAGATGTATACATACTATTAAATATCAAGACATTTAAATAATAATCTTCCTATAATCAATCATCCTTCTCTTTTTCAAGGATTCAAGTGATAAAATATAAATCAAGAGCTACAAATTGAACATAAGATATAGTGTTCAACTCCATAAAAAATAAATCTTTAAGTTTGTAAACCATTTGATAAATATTATCCGATGTATGCATGTGCACATACATATACAAGCCACATATACCGTAGACCATTTGACAAACTTTTCAAATAACATATTTCATAAATCCTTGTGTTGGTGTTAGAATTTGGCTTATCAGGTGATGTGGTGGATTGAAGAGAATGAATGACCGTAGTTTATAGTGTAGAGATTAAAAAAGGTTATGTAAAAGGGAAAATGAAAGGATGGTTAGTCAATTGGAACCATAATATATATTTAATTAAATTAGTTATAGAACCTATAAGAGCTAAGAAACTAACTAATTATTATTATTATTATTATTATTATTTATAATTAATTGAATTTAATGTAATTTAAGACTCATTGAATGAGGTTTTGATATAAATCAAATAAAGTAAATATTTAAAGTAAAGTTATAACTGTCAAATTTTAGAGGGGTAAAAGGGGCAATTAAAAGTTTTAACATCTCAATCCTCTTTTATATGCAGTATAGATTATTTAAAAAGAGCTTTTTTTCCTCATAGAAATCGCTTTTAAAACATGGTCATTATATATAAATTATCTTTTATTTTCAATTGATACGTAAAACCTCTTTAAAGGATGGATTTTTTTTGTTTCGATCAATTACACGACCTGTTTTTTTATTTTAGTTTTTCTAGTAATTGACTCCGCCTAACCTCAATAAGGATCATCTCTCTAACATACTTGGTAGTTAATAGCTAACTACTACAAGAAAATAAAAAAGTGACTTAAAAGTGAGTTTAGGTGATTGATTGCTACAAAAAAGTTTTTAAAGATAATTTATGTATAAATTGATAATGAAAAGTAATTTCTATAAAATACCCCCATTTTAAAGGTGGTTTCTAGGAAAACCTTTTTGAAAAAAGCTAGATTTTTTTGTCAGCAGTTTTTGTTCTAGTTTGATGTAGGTCACAATTTCCAAAAATTGAAGATATCCTTACAAAACGCCATTCCTTAAAATTCATCCTTTGGGGGAAACTTGCAAAGTTACAAAAAAATCCTAAGTATAAATTATGGCCACTATCGCATGTTTCCAAATCTCGCTCGTGTTTTTATTTTTTATTAATTTCTATACACGTGCAATACATGTGGTTAAATATCATGATTAAGCATTTTTAGCTTATTTCCTTAAAAAAATTGTTTTGCTCCACTTTAATAGTTTTTGCTCACTTTCATCTTCAAACATTAATATTACAATTATTTTTTTATATTTTTTTTGTATGAGCTACACCCAAATTAAATTTTCATGTTGATAATTGAATTGACATGAAACAGATATAATCTAAAGCCAATTTGAAATTTTATATTATTTAGACTGATATGAAACCAAGCTTTACTTGAGAAAGTACAATGTTATAAAAGTAAAAAAATTGAAATGGTATTATACCAGGAAGGTAAATATTTAAAACCAATAAGGCAAGATGATTACTTAAAAGTTAGCTAAAATGATACAAAAACATTATAAAGTTCGTTACTAATCATCGCTAGACTTCATAAAAAGTTATAAACTAAAGATTAATGCTAACTCTAGTATACTTTTATATGATATAAGCATTAACATAAGCATATAAAAATACTAAAAAAAGTTTATGAAAATCCATTCTAAAGATTCCTAATTTCACTCAAAACAATTAAACTATTCCATGAAATATTCAAAAAAATATTGTCTTTTATTCATTTTGTTTTATTTTTTATTGAGCTGAGATCAATCATTCTTTACATTTATCTTTTTCCTTGACAATTCTAGAGTAGTGTCTTCATCGTCGACATTGATTGTGACATCAAGTTGAAGTTAGATTTTTTATACAGTTATCTTTCCTAGGCTTGTTAATATTTTATCTTCTCGTTTAACTTCATAAAAAAGTTGAATGTAATTTCGATATTCAACACAGATTTCTTGAAATACAAATTTTGATTTTTCTCTATAATGTTAATTTTTCTCTATAATAGGGTAAATTGGTTAATTTCATGAAAAATTAAGGACATTTTTTAGAAATAAATTTTTTTCTAGTACTTCCTCTTTTAAAGGGAGAATGATTTTCATATGGTTATGAAATACACTTTAACTAAATACACAATTCAAGAAATGATCTGGTTATTTTCAAACATAAACAAATAAGATGTAGAAAAGAAACAAATTCACACGCATACACAATTTAACTACATTACAAAAACTTTTGTACTATTTTCATTTTGCACTTATATTATACACACAAAAAAATTATAAAAAATGAACATAAGTTAATAAAATTATAGCCTACACGAAATCATGAAATGGGTACACGTGCAACGCAAGTATAGTATACTAGTTCTATCTAAAAGCGCTTAAAAAATCTAGTAAAGCCAAAAAAGCTAGTCAAGCCCATTTAAATTTCCAATAATATAAGGCCATACAGACTCGAACATTAAAAATCCAAAATTATTGCACTAGAAACCCAAAAGTCAAGTGTGTTTGGCAAACTCTTAAAACTAGGCTAGGATTGGGGATTGACCCAGTTTTGAATTTGTTTGTAATTGGCAAAACCTAAGCAGTTTTAGCTCAGTTCTTCTTAGGCCAAAAAGAGGTCATAGGACTAGTGTAGTGTTGGACCACCACCATTTTGCTCAACTCGAAACTAGTTTAGAGAAGAACTAGGCCACGACTGACCCTAACCCAGTTTTAGGTGTGACCCTAACCCAGTTTTAGGTGATTGCCAAGCACATCCTAAAACTCAAAACCCATAGCATAAAACGTAAATCCATTACTTAGGCCTAATTTGTTTGCAGATCAACTTTGAGAGCTTAAACCGGTTTAGTGTCCACAGCTAAACTAGTTTTATTCATAACGAGTTCAAGTGTCAAACTTTGCCTATTTTCAATGAATTGCCAAACGCACCCTCATTCTATCATATTACAGATAAAATATAATATTATAAAGCTGATAAAATATACTAATGACTATCCAGTAAATTCTCATTAAGTATTATTATTTTAAAATATTTTGTTTTATTTTTAGATATATAGATATTTATCGACCTTTAAAAAAAGGGGAAAATATGTCCAGACGCCAAAAGCAGAAACTTCATTTACTGCAGCCCCTTCAACTTTCCTCCTTGTGGTTCAGCCCCTTAAAATATGACATTTTGTGCTGTAGTCTCTTTTTAGAAATTATTACATGTCAACTAAGCTAAAATATTCCAACCAGAAACTTTCCTCCTTGTGGTTCAGCCCCTTCAACTTTCACCCCATGTGGTTCTGCCCCTTAAAATGTGACATTTTATGCTGTAGTCACTTTTTAGCAATTATTACATGTCAACTAAGCTAAAATCTCCAAAATGTTCTTATCCCTCTCCTCAATCCCTCAAATCTCAGCGCTCTCTCTCATCAGATCTCATCTCCTCTCTCTCTCTCTCTCTCTCTCTCTCTCTCTCTCTCTCTCTCTCTC
>BQKN01000496.1:90543-106640 GCA_022839385.1 Asparagus kiusianus | reverse complement strand
GATATTGTGGATCTTGTAACAATTTCAGAAAGTATGCCTACCTATGTCTTTTAGTTGTCTCTGCCCAATATATGAAATTTACAATCGGAAATGGCTGGTGTTGAAAAGTTGCACCGTAGCTTCATAGCAATTCCAGTAAACTAGATCCTGAGTTTGTCAAAGCGAATATATGAAAATGTAATGATATTACTCTCCGCTATCCGCAATTTGTAGCTCCCCAAGCAAAATTTCCTTTATATTTGAACTGAGTAAAAACTGTGGTGGAAGGAGACTCTTACCTCGCCAAAAGGTCAGATGGGTTCTAAGAGGGGCCTGGGCACTCTGGGTCCTATTAGGAAGTTACGCTTTGGTTTTCATTTATAAATCTAGATGATTGATGCCACATCAGTATTGGTCTTCTGTGTCTCACCATTTATCCCACTGAATCAAGCCCCCAGCTTTCATAAATCAATCTTTTATGCGGTTCCAGTCTTTGTTAAGTGCAAACTAAAACCTAAGCCAAATTGTTTCTATCCTTTGTCTTACTTTCTGTCTCGATCGCTTGACTTGAGGACCGGGGGTACATGTTCGAAGCACTTTGATACCGTTGGTAGGCAATGCTTTTAAACCTTGTATCTCTGTAAATAATCTTGAGGTTTTCTTCATTTGCATGCCCCTTGCTGGTGTTCTTTTGTCCCTCATGTTATACATGGTTACTAACTATTTTGTTCTTGTTGGCAGTTGGGGGGCTGTTTCTAAATTGAAGATTGTCATCATATCTCCATCCAATAAAGAGAATATGCTTCACACTATGGTGGCAAGAGTGTGGTGAAGAACTAGCCCTCAGAATCGAAACATTGTTGAAGGCTTAAACCTTTTTAATTTCATCAAAAACACGGAAGTTAACTGTTTTGTTTCTGAAACAGTCGTGTTGAGGATGATGTCCTGCTTTCATAGAATGCCAACTTTTTTACTCCATGTTTCCGTCTGCTCATGTGACTTTCTGGCTAATTCTCTCTATACTCGCAGTGAGAATATTTTCAAATTAAAGGGTCAGATATATTAATAGCAAATCTCAGTTAGTCTTATGTAATTTGTCCATGGTGGATAGCATTAAACCAACAGTTCCCATCTATATAAGCTCAAAGAATGAACGTTACGGCTATTATCACACGCACAGGGTAAATACCTGACAACAATGGGAAAGTAATAGCAGATACTTTCTAAGCTACATACCACTAATGACTACGATTTAGGGCTAATTCTATGAATTTTGTGAAGGCCGGCATCAGCTATTAAAGGCTTCGCTCCTAGTTTTATCCTTCATCCAAGGGAAAAAGAATACTAAATCAGTCACCAATCAAATAAGCTGCTGGGAGATCCTAATAGAAACCACCTTTTCATCTGCTCCGCTGCTCCTCATCGCCTGAAACTTAACGTTCAGTCCTGCGCCAAAATTTCCCGACATCAAGAAAATTAAACAAGCGCAAACTTCGTCACTCTGCGAGACTGTGGAATTATGGTTCTTTACCGTCGTTGGGCTGGAGGTTGGTATTAACAGCGACAGCGTGAAGGCAGAGCGTGGCCTTGGGCTGCCAATCACTGGGCGCGCCCACCCAGGACTTGACACCAAACAACCTCCCACACGAGTTCAAATGCTTGAGGTCAATAATAACCCCAGTAGCAGAGGGGCATGGCTTCGCTATCTTCAGAGATCCAATGTCGTAGTATTTCCAGGCCCCGCTTTTATACCCCTCTTCAAGGAACAGCTCGGCGTGCCTAGCGTCCAGTATCTGCATCGTTCCTGCAGTCATTCGCAAGTTTCTTCAGCACATTCACCCCCTCGACATTTGTAAAATTGCAAATTTGAACGTTTTACCTTCGCAAGAGTTGAGGTTGCAGACTGGGCAGCGAACGAGCTGTAAATCTGACGCGTTATCAAAAGTTTTACGGTATTAGTCGCAGTCTGAATTGAAATTATCAAATTGAGTAGAGAAAATTACCAGCGATCCAAATCCCGGTTTTAATGTTGGGTAACAAGCAAAAACCATGGTCCTGAATGCACTTCACAGCATCATCCTCAATCCTCGGCAGTGTCTTCGGCAACCCGAGATTCTCCATCAGCAGCGCCACCGACGAATCAAAGAAGAAAGCCCCGATCCTTATCCAATCTAAACAAATCAACAGAAGCAGGGATTAGTTAACCAAACTTAATGGCTAATTTCATCCACATTTAGATTAGTTACTGAACCTATGTGCTTCTCTTGCTGACGGAAGCTGTAGGAGTGAGTGCCATCTGCGGAGACAAACGCGCACGTGTCAGTCGCGGGGGGCACTGTTTAAGGGTTAGGTTGTTGAAGAGGGTCGTAAAGTTACCGAAAGCGGAGACGTAGAGCTGCTTCCAGCTGAAGGACACGTGGCGGGGGCGTGGGACCTGGAGATCACGAAGGCAGGCGTACTTCCAGATGCTCTGCTCTGTCATCAGCCGGTTGAACCAGCGATTGGTGGTCCCCAGCCTCACCAGATCTTGTCCTTCCAAATACTTCGCCACCTCAGTCCAAACGTCCTCCTCGTACCTAAAATAAAAATTTTGAAAGAAAAATCAAAAGGATACATATTACAAAATTAAACTCAGTTATTATCTACGTGCACTCTAATAATTCTTTACTTTCAACCCTGTTATGTTATACTGCTAGCGGTTTTAGAAGGATCAGGGTCAATATCGTAATCTAAACTTTTGAAATTTCTTTTGATTTGAATTTGCCGCCATCTAGAGCTAAAATAATTCGAGAGATCACACAGTGACACAGATAAACATCAGTTTAATTATCACAAGGATAAGGACAACGATCTGTGATTAATCGATGAAATAGAAATTTTTTAATTTATAATCGTGAATCTCTAAGTCTTATAAAGGTCTCGAAATCCATGGAATCATTCAGATCTGGACCTAATTAACATCATGAAATCGCCTTATAGTTATGAGCTGCGGAATTTAACTAGGTTTAAGAATTTGAATTAAGATCAAATCAGAACTTCAATCAAATACTTAAGAACTCCACCGATAAACCAACTGCAGTGATAAACTGCTAAATTCTAAAAAATCAAAGCAGATCACCTTAATCTTCTACTAAAAAGACAAAAAAAAATCTAGAATCATCTAAAAGAAAACCAAGAGATCACACAAACCTATTCCAGATCTACAGTTCAGATTTAGCCAAAAACATGTCAAATTTCGAAATAAATCATAAATCACAAAAATCGACAAAATAACATTTCGTTTCACACGATCTAAGCACAGATCGCATAAAAACCTTTCGCTTCACACGATCTAAGCACAGATCGCACAAAAACCTTTCCAATACTCCAAGAACCAGATCAAAGCAAAATTCTAGAGAAATTCAAACATATTTATAATCTCACTGCTGCTCACCAGCTGAACTCAGAGTGACGAGTGAGGAAAGCAGAGCGCGGGGAGGTGCAAGAAGAGATCGCACGCTTTCGCTTCGTCGATCTCTGCGCCAGCGCCGGGGCCGTCGGAGCGCGCTTCTGCTGCCGCCGCTTCAAAGAGGAAGAAGAAGAAGGAGAGATCGCCGGCTTCCTCTTGCCCGATCTCAGCTCCATTTTTGCTTCTTCTTCTTCTCTCTTAGTTTTTTGCTCTTCCCTCTCTTGAACTCGATGGAAGAATGAGAGGCGAGAGAAGGAATGGCCCATCGGAACTCTGTTTCTCAATTTATAGGCGCGGGAGTCGAAAGCATTCGAATTTTTGAAGGACATAGGGGAAATTACAGTGGCATTTTGGATATTTTTAACAGATCGAGGCCTAGATTGATAATGCTATTTTACCGCTTAGCTTGTAGCGGACGGTTGAGTGAAGTTCGTTGGGTCAGTTAAGGATCTACTTGGGGTCAGCCGGTCAGGATCGCTTTATAAATTATAATTGTGACCGAACTTAGCTCGTTATTTAACTCGAAGGACTTGTGTATATTTTTTTCATTTCGAAATTTAAAAAAAAAAAATCTTCGCGTAAATTGTATTAAAATTGTTTGATTATCTAGCTTGTTGCAGCTTTCGTAGATCGAAATTTGTATCTTTTTTCTTTTTACCATTTTGTTTATTGAGATTAAATTCGTTGGGAGAAACCTTGATGGGTTTTTGAGTGTCAAATTGGTTAACGACGAACAAAGGATTTGCAATGGTTATGTTGCTGACAATTATGAGGAAAAAAAAATCCATACATAATATCTTACACCATTTCTTTTAATATTTTGAACTTTTCTTGCAATTGTAACCGTAATCACAAATTATAAAACGGAATTGTTGTGGTAACTATTTGTTTCGTGGTAATTAGTCTTGTTGCAACCATAACTGAAAGCAGGCTAGTTACAAATGACTGATGATTAATTTGATAGCAAATCATTTCTGTACAAAGTAACACTTTTACATTTCTAAGTACCAAGCAGTTTGGATTGATACATTAAAACAAACTAAAACAAACAAAGCCAGATATTCATGCAATAACTTCAATTAATTCGCTTGTTTTTTTAACCAACACGGTCGATAAGAAATACAAACATTGAGCGAACAACAAAATGATACATAAAATGGTGCTCACACATATCACAGGCCCAAATCAGATCAGCCTTCAGCTATAAATCAAATATAAATGGAGTAGAAAAATAAGGAGTGTAGTTGTAGCAAAAATCAACAATCATGAACATAAAACATCATGACGAGAATAAAATTTGGCAAACAGCATGAGTTCAATGCCAGCTTAAATCTCGGTATCGCAACAGCTTATTAGCATTTCTGAAACCATTCTTCGAGCAAAAGGGACATAACTCAAACTGTACCTGCAATAACACAAACACATGGAAGTTATGGTGAATGTACAATTGAAAAATCAGGACCTTTAGACAAATAGCCAGATTCAAGCATCTTCCAGGTACATTTACGGATTTCTCACTGGAAAAATATGAACTTTTTAGGTGCTTCTCTTTTTCCTTTCGGCAACTAATGTTTACGTTAAAAAAAACTAAGTCCGGCATCAGTAAATTGAACAACCACTGAGCTATATTCCAAGGTTTCACTCTTACCATAATCATTGTAAAAGAAAATCTGCAGAGTAACTTACTTCTCTGTGAAAGAGCACATTAGAGAGCTTGAAACACAAACTTTCGACACAAACATCATTTTCTTCTTCTTTGTTCTTTTAGATAATAGGTTTCACATTCACAAGCAGGATTTGAACCTCAGACCTCTTGCACGCTGTAGAAAGGAAATTTGGAGTGCACAGAACTAGTCACGGATCGATCGACCGAAGTGCATAGGTCGGTCGACCGACAGACTGTGAAATTTCAGGATGAGAAACTCTGTCGCTGGCCAGTCAACTGAACATACATGTCTGGTCGATCGAAAAGGTGCACGATTACAGGGTTTGGATTCATGCGTCTGGTCGGTCGACCGATCATGTATGTGTGATCGACCGAAGGTATGCTGAGTTACAGGGTGAGAGTTTGGGCTTCTGGCCGGGCGACCGGATGCTCATGCCCGGTCGACCCCGTAGCGGTTTTGGGCCCTGTTCGTTTCATGACCTGTTTTGAATTCCTATTTGATATAAATAGGAACATGACGTTTCTAGGGTTAAGGGAGCTGAGATTTGAGCATTGTTTTGAGCAATTAGAAAGGAAGAATTTGTGAGGGATTTGATAGTTTTGTTTGAGGGTTATTTTGTGAGATTATTGAGTGATTATAAACCCTATTTGTACTCTCTCCATTAATAAAATCTTCCCCCTCATTGCCCCATGGACGTAGGCACAATGTCGAACCACGTAAAATTTGGTGTTTTGTTGTGTATTGCTTGTGTTTGGTTGTTGATTTGTTCTTCTATCTTGTTCGTGTCTTTCGATTTCGCTGCGCACAACAAGTGGTATCAGAGCTCCGGGTTGGCTTGTGGTTCAATTTAGAGGAGAAAGCTAGGGCTTCTACAAGAGGATTTGGTGAAGATTAGATTGCCAACATGACTGAAGCAAGTACATCTGGATCATCTCTAACTAAGACAATACAAGGTTTGAGCATTACTAATACAAAAATTAATGTTCAAAAATTTAATATCAAGATAAATTTTGGTTTGTGGAGGTGTCAAGTAATGAATGCATTGGATGCTCAAAATTTAGAGGAGACTCTTGAATTACAAGAGAAATCCGATGATATGAAGGATAAGGTTTGGAAGAAAATAAATAGTAGAGCATGTGGGGTTATTAGATCGTGTTTGACGCCGGATTTGATTTATGATGTCATGAATGAAACATCGGCGAAACGGTTGTGGAAAACGCTCAATGACAAGTATTTGACGAAGAGCATTGAGAATAAGCTTCATTTAAAGAAGAGGTTTTACTAATTCAAAATGAATAGAGGAGTTTTCATTAGAAAACATGTCAATAACTTCACGAAATTGCAATCGGATATGACCAATATGGATTTCATGGTAAAGGATGAAGACGATGCGATGTTGTTATTGTGTTTATTATCAGAGGATGATTATGGTACTTTTGTCCTTACAATGATTAATGATAGGACCGCTGTTAGTTACAAGGAGATAACCTCAGCATTGGTGAATTATGAGTTGACGAAGAGTGATGGAGAATCCTCCGAGAAGGCATCGAGAGGTGCATTGGCAGTGAGGGGTCGTAGTCCCAAACCCCATCCATTTAATCGCTCAAAATCGAAGCCAATAGATGGTCATAGAAGTGTAGGTAGGAATCAATGTGCTTTTTGTAAAGAGGATGGATATTAGAAAAATGAATGTCTAAAGTTAAAAGATAGAGCCGGGAAGAACAAAGGGAAAACCGTTCAGACTTTAGAGTGAATGTTGCCAAAGTTAGTGGTGACAATTCAGATTCAGATTCTTCAGGCTATTCATGCCCAGCATTACCGTCAATTTGTTATGCAGACTCTACAGAATGGATGCTGGATTCAGGTGCTATATACCACATTTATCCTAGGAGGGATTAGTTCTCTAGCTTTGAGGAGTTTGAGAGAGTGGATGTCGTGTTAATGAGAAATGATCACGTATGTCCCATTAGTCGTATTGAAACAGTTCGAATCAGGATGTGTGACAGTGTGACTAGGGAATTGAAAAAAATAAGGTTCGTTTTTCAATTGACGAAGAATATTATTTCACTTGGAATTTTAAAGGCATCAGGTTATAAGACGATCATGGAGAATTCAACTTTGAAGGTCACCAAGGGGTCCATGGTGGTGATGAGAGGTGCCAGGGAAAATAATTTTTACTACTTGAAGGGCAAGATAGTAACAGAGAGTCTGACAGCTTCTATTACCACAGAGAAGAATACTACCCGTCTATGGCACATGAGATTGAGACACACTGGTGATAAGTCTCTGCAGACATTGACAAAGCAGATGTTATTGAATGGTGCCAAGACCTGCAAGATGAAGTTGTGTGAACATTACATATTTAGGAAGAAGACAAAAATAAAATTTGACACCGCGATTCATAACACCCAAGGTATATTAGATTACGTTCACACAGATGTTTGGGATCCTTTCAAAAACACATATCTTGGTTGGGCTAATTATTTTATCACTTTCATTGATGAAGGAGGAATTGGGTATATACCATGAAGCATAAACATGAAGTCCTAGATATCTTTAAGGAATGAAAAAAATAAAGCTGCAAATAGGTAGAAAGGTAAAAATACTCCGTTCTGATAATGGTGGTGAGTACAAGAATGATCCATTTTTATAGTTTTATCGGGATCATGGCATTAGGCGTCATTTCACAGTTAGGGAGACATCACAACAAAACGGGATGGCCGAGAGATTAAACCGTACCTTGCTAAAGAATGTGCGTTGTATGCTCTCACATAGTGGATTAGCTAGATCCTTTTGGGCCGATGCGTTGGTTTATACGTACTACGATACATGGAAAAACTCCTATGGAGGTATGGTCTAGTACAGTAGCTAGTGATTATGATTTGATTCGGATATTTGGGTATCCAGCTTACTATCATGTGAATGATGAGAAATTAAATCCGATGGCAATAAAAACAATCTTTGTGGGTTTTAGAGATGGAGTTAAAGGCTTCAAGTTGTGGGATCCAGAAGATAAGAAGATAATCATTAGCAGAGATGTCACTTTTGATGAGGCTCACATGATGAGGCCTCAGGTCCGTTAACAGGTGGATGAAGGCCGGACTAGTGGGGTATCGCAGGAGATGAAGGATGATATGACTCCACAGACTTCAGATAGCATTGTATCTATTGAGATTCCTACAGAGGTGACACTAGGAGGAGATATGACAGATGGGCAGGTGGAGGATACAGTGGATATTAGGACTCAGAAACATGATCATGTTCAGGAGTCCATTACAGCTAATAGACCAAGAAGAATCATTCATCGGCCAGTTAAATATGATAATGTGATGATTACATATGCTTTGTCAGTGGAGGCCATTGATGATTTGGTTCCTTCTACATATAAGGAAGCAGAGTTAAGCTCTGATTCAATCAGGAGAAGGAAAGCTATGAAGGAGGAGATGCGTTCTCTTCAAAAGAATGATACTTAGGAACTTGTAAAATTATCAAATGGTAATAAAGCAATTAATGCAAGTGAGTACATGCAAAGAAAGAAGGATCTTCTGATGGGGACATTCGATACAAAGCCAGATTGGTTACCAAAGGGTATGCCCAACTTAAGGCCATTGATTATAACGAGGTATTCTCACCTGCTGTGAAGCATTCATCAATAAGAATACTATTGACATTGGTGACACAGCTGGATTTGGATTTGATCCAGATGGATATGAAAACAGTCTTTCTACATGAAAATTTAGAAGAGGTGATCTATATATCACAACCGATGGGTTTTAGAGCTGCAGGTAAGGAAGATTTGATATGTAAACTGAAAAAATTTCTTTATGGATTGAAGCAATCACCGCGACAATGGTATAAGAGATTCGATAATTTCATGATTGGTCAAGGGTACACGAGGAGCCCATATGACCCGTGTGTACATGCACAAGCTATAGAATGATGAGTATATTTATTTATTGTTATATATTGACGATATGCTCATTGGTTCTAGGAATACGTCAGCTATTAGGAAGTTAAAAAAAGAGTTATCATCCGAATTTGAGATGAAAGACCTTAGAGAAGCAAAGAAGATATTGGGTATGGAAATTAAGAGAGACAGGGTGAATGGGAGGTTAAAGTTGACACAGAGGAGCTACTTGCAAAAGATGCTGAAGAAATTCAGTTTTAATGGCAATGTCAAGACGATGAGTACTCCATTAGCTCCCCACTTTAAACTATCAGCTAAGATGTCACATGTTTTAGTTGAGGACCGTGAATACATGTCTAAAGTTCTATATGCTAATACTGTGGGTAGCTTGATATATGTTATGGTGTGTACAAGACCAGATTTATCACAGGTCGCGAGCATGGTGTCTAGCTACATGCATGACTCAGAGAAGGATCATTGGGAGGCCGTGAAGTGGATCTTATGGTATATCAAAGATACCGTGAATGTTTGTTTGGTATTTGAAAAGAATAGGAGAAATACGCAGGATTGTGTTGGATATGTGGATTCAGTTATGCTGGGGATCTTGACAAGCGTCGGTTTACTACTGGATATGTGTTTACACTAGCAAGAGCACCGGTGTGTTGGAGGTGTACACTTCAGTCTACAATGGCTATTTCCACTACGGAGACAGAGTATATGGCGTTGACTAAAGCTATGAAGGAAGCTTTATGGTTGCAGGGGTTATTGGATAACTAAGTGTTGCACAGGATACCATTAGGGTAAAATGTGATAGCATGTCAGCTATCTATTTGGCAAAGAACCAGGTGTATCATGCCCGAACAAAGCATATTGATGTCAGGTTTCATCTTGTGCGAGATGTCTTAGATGATGGAGATATTATATTAGAGAAGATCCACACAAAGGACAATCCGACGAAAATGTTGACCAAAGTTGTCACTGGGGTAAAATTTAGTTATTGTTTGGAGTAGTTAAACATTCTTCGTTGTTGAGGGCCTTTGAAGGTCATTTGGGTGAACTACATGAGGTTTGATTCTTTGGGCAAGAGGATACGTAGGCGGTCAGTTTGATGCAGCCAATTTGATGAGTTGATACCGACACGGTGGAGATTCTTGTTAAGAGTTCTCATTTGGGTTCTTGACTTGTTGTGGATTGAGTCTCTGTTGTTGTGGATTGACTCCACTTCGTACTGGACGTAACAAGTGGGATGGTTGGTATTGAGGTCGGCTCAGTTTTTGGGAAAAACTTCGTCGAGGTGGAGATTTGTAGAAACGACGAAGAAGATCAGGAAATTTGGAGTGCACAGGACTAGTCATGGGTCGATCGACCGAAGTGCATAGACCGGTCGACCGACAGACTGAAATTACAAGGTGAGAAACCTTGTCGCTGACCGGTCGACCGAACATACATGTCTGGTCGACTGAAAAGGTGCACGATTACAGGGTTTGGATTCCTGCGTCTGGCCGGTCGACCGATCGTGTATATGAGGTCCACCGAAGGTATGTTGAGTTACAGGGTGAGAGTTTGGGCTTCTGGCCGATTGACCGGATGCTCATATGCTCTGTCGACCGCGTAGCGGTTTTGGGCCCTGTTCGTTTCCTGACCTGTTTTGAATTGTTATTTGATATAAATAAGAACATGACGTTTCTCAGGTTAAGGGAGTTGAGATTTGAGCATTGTTTTGAGCACTTAGAAAGGAAGAATTTGTGAAGGATTTGAGAGTTTTGTTTGAGGGTTATTTTGTGAGATTATTGAGTGATTGTAAACCCTATTTGTACTCTCTCTCTATTAGTGAAATCTTCCCCCTCATTGCCCAGTGGACGTAGGCACATTGCCGAACCACGTAAAATTTGGTGTCTTATTGTGTGGTGCTTGTGTTTGGTTGTTAATTTGTTCTCATATCTTGTTCGTGTCCTTCGATTCCGCTGCACACAACACACGCTGCAAATTCCAAAACTTTCAAAAGAAAATGCAATCTGTATTCTTAATATTAGCATTCTCTGTTCCACTCTTTCCTGACTTACATTTGAAGTGCAGCCTTACAAAATACTAAAGAAAAGTATATATGTCCCTACTGATATGGTGGAGTTCGCACATGATCAAGACTAAAAAAGGATTTCACAAATTAGAATTTATGAACCATAAATTCCACAATGCTTGTAACATTAATCTTTCAATTCAGGTACCAGCATTCTTCATTAACTTAGGTACTCGAGCCTTGTCCTTTTAGTTAGACTGCTACCTAAATAAAATAATTCTACTACACCGGATAAGCAAGGGTTGTGCTTTTCTGATATCGGCACTTTTACTATATGAAGAGTTTTGGGGTGAAATTAGGGTTACAAACTCTCATGGAGAGGTACCCCTTTTATAGAAGTGCACTCTTGCAGATAGGTCCTTATAATATTGACTAATTACTATCTAAATAACTCAACACTCCCCCTCAAGATGGGCGATAGATATCAATCATCCCCATCTTGTTACAAAAGATATCATACTCTCTAGAAGCTAATCCTTTTGTTAAACAATCAGCTAACTGCTCTTCTGATTTCACATAGCTCAAAGTCAGAACTCCTCTATTCAGTTGCTCCTTGATAAAGAACCGATCAATCTCCACATGTTTGGTGCGGTCATGCTGAACTGGATTATTTGCAATATTAATTGCCGATTTGTTGTCACACCAAAGTTGTAAGGAGTCTCTTCTAACCAAGCGCAGCTCAGATAATACGTTTTTTACCCACATCAACTCGCACAGACCAACTGCCATAGCCCTGTACTCTGCCTCAGCTGTAGACCTAGCCACCACATCTTGCTTCTTGCTACGCCAGGATACGAGATTGCCTCCAACAAATACACAATAGCCTGTAGTGGACCTACGATCATCCATACAACCCGCCCAATCAGCATCACAGTAGCCTTCAATTCTCAGATGTCCAAAACTTCTGAACCACAACCCCTTTCCTGGGCTTCCCTTAATATATCTAAGAATTCTGCGAACTGCCTCCATATGCTGCTCTCTGGGATCATGCATATATCTACTCACCACACTCACGGCATGAGTAATATCAGGTCTCGTATGACATAAATATATAAGTCGCCCAACTAATCTTTGATATTGCTCTTTACTCACTGGGTCACCACCCTCGGCACTCATCTTATGATTCTGCTCGATAGGAGTAGATGCAACTCTACACCCCAACATCCCTGTCTCTGAGAGAAGATCCAGAGCATACTTCCGCTGAGAAAGCACTATACCCTTTCGCGACCTTGCAATTTCAATTCCGAGGAAGTATTTCAACTGTCCCAGATCTTTAACTTCAAATTGCTCTCCCAATTTCTTCTTCAACCGTAGGATTTCTTCAACATCATCTCCAGTGATTATAATATCATCCACATAGACCGCCAGAATAGTGATACAAGTTTTGGAGTGCCTGTAGAACACAGTATGATCCCCATTGCACTGCTTGTACCCCATACCGCAGACTGCCAACCTGAATCTGTCAAACCATGCCCTCGGAGACTGTTTTAACCCATACAAAGATTTCTTCAACTTGCACACCTTCCCAGCTACTTGAGAGGTAGCGAAGCCTGGTGGAATCTCCATATACACCTCCTCCTGGAGATCTCCATGCAAAAATGCATTCTTGACATCTAGCTGATGTAGTGGCCAATTGAAGTTGGCAGCACACGACACCAACATTCTAACAGTGCTCATCTTTGCTACTGGAGCAAATGTCTCGTCATAGTCAATGCCATACGTTTGACTGTAGCCTTTAGCAACCAATCTGGCTTTGTATCTGTCGATCTTGCCCTCTGGAGTTTGCTTAACCGTATACACCCACTTACATCCAACAGCACGCTTCCCAGCTGGCAAAGGTACCAGTTCCCATGTATCATTCTTCTTCAAGGCTCGAAGTTCCTCTTGCATGGCATTCAACCACCTAGGGTCTTGCTTAGCGTCCTGCCAGTTGTTAGGTACAGGCACTGAATGCAATGATGCAATGAATGACTTATATGCAGGTGGAATAGATGCATATGAAATGTAATTCGCAATGTCAGTATCCCAACTACCAAACTTAGCTGGAGGTTTTCCAGCATTGACTCTGGAGGTTCTGCGGGGTAAGACGAGAGTGTTAGAAGTATCAGGAAAGAACTCGTTACCTATCGACTCATGTGAAGAAGTCACTGGAGAGGATGGACTTGGGACATCAACATTTGTGGGCACTGGCGTAGGCACAGGAGACGGCTCATGCTGCTGTTTCTGTCTACTCGTGTATACTCTCAGCTCCCCCTGACCTTGACTGCCACCTCCTGAGTCGTCACCACTACCCGACGGTGTACCATTACTGCTCGGTGACTCAAGAGGACATGGAATCATCCCAACCACGACGTCATTCTCATTCTCATTTTCATTCTCCTCCTCTCTACTAGCATCAGTAGAGCCATCTCCAAACAAGGAACTCAACTCCGTCTTCTTCCCATAAAAAGGTTCAAACTCCCGAAAAGTCACATCCATACTGACAAACAACCTTCTTTCAGTGGGACACCAACACTTGTATCCCTTTTGGCTTGATGAGTAGCCAACAAAGATACATTTAACTGCTTGCGGATCCAGTTTACTCACCATCAATCTGTGATCTCGCACATAACATGTGCATCCAAACACTTTTGGTGGAACAACAAAAACATTCGAGCCCAAGAGCATCTCACACGGTGTCTTCATCCCTAATACTCTTGATGGCATTCTATTGATCAAATAAGCTGCTGTCATGACAGCCTCACTCCATAAAAACTTAGGTACATTCATTGTCAACATCAATGAGCGGGCCACTTCCAGTAGATGTCTGTTCTTACGTTCAGCTACCCCATTCTGAGCAGGGGTGTCTGGACAGGTGGTTTGATGAAGGATTCCCTGACTAGAGATGAAAGCGGCAAACTCCTTGTTGACATACTCAGTCCCATTATCTGTTCGGAGAATCTTCACCTGCACTCCAAATTGCGTCTTCACATAGGCCGAGAAGTCTTGAAAACACTTGTAAACCTCAGATTTTTGTTTCATCATGTATATCCAGATCATACGTGAATAACAATCAATGAAAGTAACAAACCATTTAAAACCACTAATAGAGGTAGTAGGACATGGTCCCCAAACATCAGAATGAACAAGTGCAAATGGTTCACAACTTCGAAGACCAATCATTCTATAAGTAGAACGAGTATGTTTTCCAAGTTCACAGGCATTACAAAATAACTCATTTCTATCCACTTTTTTCATTAACTCAGGTTCTAATCTATTCAAACTCTCAAAAGATAAATGCCCTAATCGGCAATGTTGAAGCATCACTTCTGCCTCTGGCCCTCCGCTAACAGCAGCAGCAATCATTACAGTCTCTCTGTCCAAGTACCAAAGACCATCACGCCTGATGCCAGTCCCAATCCTCCTCCCCGTTTCCTTCTCCTGGAAGACACACAAATCTCGATCAAATAACACGGTGCAATTTAATTGATCAATGAGAGAGCTAACTGAGAGTAAGTTAACTGGAAACGAAGGAACATGCAATACAGATGACAAGATAACAGATGAAGTGCAATGAACCGAGCCAGTACCCCTGATGGGTTGGGATGTCCCATCAGCAGTCTGAACTGTCTCAGGATGCATATGCTTATTTGGATAATATAATGCAAACTCACTAGATGCTCCTGTGACATGCCTAGATGCACCTGAGTCTATGATCCAATCAACATGAGTTTTAGTGGATGCAAGTGCCTGAACCTGTGTACCTTTGTTCGCATGAGCATAACCAATAAAGTTACCAAAGCGTGTAGTGGTATCCAGATCCTGGTTGATTTGTCCCTTGCCCTTCGAACTCTCAGCCTGAAGCTTGAACAAACGTAGTTCCTCCAACTCTGTTATTTCAGCTCCAGTCATCCTAGCAGTAGTCTGGGATTCATCTGCCACAGCTAGGTGAGCAACTCCTCGACCTCCACGTCCCCTGCCTCCTCGACCTGCACGGCCACCTCTTTGTCCTCTGCCTCCTCGGTTGTCACCAGTGTTGCGGGGTTGAGGGCAATTGTAGCTGAGATGCCCTTTCTTTCCACAATTATAGCACTCTCTATCATCTCTGATACGAGCATCTGGAACGACCAATGCCGAGCGGACAACGGGTGAGGCCTCACCTGTCATCACCTTCTGTCTGATCTCTTCTTGTTCCATCGATGCAATAGCCTCATCCAAGGAGGGGAGAGATGACAGATGGCACATTGCTGCCCTCCTTCCCTCAAACTTTGGGTTCAGGCCCTTAAGAAAACGAGCCACACGCCTGCGCTCAAGATATTGCCTCCCCAAAAGAACATCTGCTGGATTTTATAGTGATAATGGATCATAGTGATCCAAATCCGCCCATAAGTGACGTAGCTCTGCTGCATACTGGTGGACTGTCTTCTCCCCTTGTGTGGTAGCATCAATCTTCTCCTCCACTTCCATCATCATCATTACACTCCCAGCTCCAGAGTACATCCCCTCCAATGTCTTCCAGACATCAGCTGCATTTGAGATAGACTCCACCATCCCAGCTATGGTTGGAGACACAGAAGTCAACAACCAAGAAACCACCAGAGAATTAGTATTACTCCATGTGTTCCACTCAGCACTCGCCTTATTCTCCGGCTCAGTGCGTTCCCCCTTCACATACTTTTCAAGTCCTTTGATTCGAAGGTTCAGTAATGCCCTACGAGACCAACTCAGATAGTTTCTTGTCCCTTCAAGCTTGATGTCATTCGGCAGCAACTTTACCCTCTCCATTACCTGCGCCGACTCCGATGCGGTCACAGCCGACCTACTAGAATTCTCTTCTAGTTTTGTCTGAAATACCCTGGCCACCCCCTCCAGGATCTCCTTCAATTCCTGACTAGTCACAGGTGTTCCCATCTTCACAGTTTAGATCTCGATCCAAACCCCCAGATTCTCAGATCTCACTCTACAACTCCTCGACCAAGCTCAAGGTTTAGTGTTCAAGAACCCGAAGGTTAATAAACCCGAAGGTTAAAGTTTTCAAGA
>BQKN01000496.1:77845-90533 GCA_022839385.1 Asparagus kiusianus | reverse complement strand
TCAAGAACCCGAAGGTTAATAAACCCGAAGGTTAAAGTTTTCAAGAAAGAGTTTTTATTTTTTCTTTTTTCAGATTACAGATTCAGAGTCCTCTAATGCATATTACAGATCCCCCTCCTCTCTTTTTTTTTCAACCAGCAATAGTCCTGATCCTGGACATCTACTCTCCTCTCAATACACCGACTCACAATTTCACAAAAGGAAAAAACAAATCACCGACTCTCTCCTGGTCATCTACTCTCCCCTCATCACCAAGCTGGGCCGCCTCGTGAAATCGGACACCGATCCGCAGCCTGGAGGAGATCTACCTCCACTCCCTCGCGGTCAAAGAGCACCAGATCATCGACACTCTCTGCCCCGGCCTCAAGGACGAGGTCATGAAGATCATGCCGGTCCAGAAGCAGACGCGCGCCGGTCAGCGGACCCGGTTCAAGGCGTTCGTCGTCGTCGGGGACGGGAACAGGCACGTGGGGTCGGGGACGGGCGCGAAGGAGGTGGCGACGGCGATCCGAGGGGCGATTATCCTCGCGATATCAGGTTAGGAGGAAGGACGGGGAACGGGAAAGAGGAAGGGAAAAAAACAGCGGCGGCTCTGATACCATGAAGAGTTTTGGGGTGAAATTAGGGTTACAAACTCTCATAGAGAGGTACCCCTTTTATAGAAGTGCACTCTTGCAGATAGGTCCTTACAATATTGACTAATTACTATCTAAATAACTCAACACTATAAGATCCACCAAGTCCTCAGATCGAAAAGCATACTGCAATATGCACCTTTTTAGTTTGGTGGACCGAGACTGGAATGGGCATGGCTTAGCTTCACATCCATAAAAGCAACTAAATAATAAAGCATAAGGGAGATTAACAGAGTTTTAAATAGCTGATTATTAATTTACTGCTAAAATTAAAAACTAAATGATAATCATCTACGCAATATTTAGCAGTGGTGTTCCCATTTCCCCTTGCTAATCGGTCGATGGTCATTAAATTTCCTCTCAGAGTCAGTGATGACCTCATTCTAACTTTCACATTAGCATCTTTCTTGTTAATCTGCAGTATATATTCAAATTATAGGCTCATAGATTGGACTAGAACTTGATTTACATTAGATGAAGCAAATGCAAAAATATGTTGTCTGGTTATGGATCAGCTTTGAACATAACAATGGTTGACTTAGGTGGTGCGGAAAGACGAAACTGATGCACACAAACTCTTCGATATGCAAAGATACATTTAAAGCACCAACTATTCACATTTTTTAAGGTAAGATATAATGTTCATATTATGAACTACTAGCTACCCTTTTGCCGACGAGCTCGAAGCCAGAGTGTTAATCCCGCCTCTAAAGTAGCGCCAGCAAAGCTACTTCTTTATAACTCTAGGTTACCTTAGGTGTCTGCTTACAAGGCATTGTGAGCTCGATCCTGAGAGGTATAAATCCTTACTAGTAGCATTCAGTCACAGCGAACAATAGTTGGAAGAAGTAAAAGACAAATATGGAAAAAGTTGGTTAAACACTAAGTTATAGCAACTTTATTATAAGATTTTCGCATGGCTAAAGAAGGCATAGCAGTTTAGCACAAACACTAAGAATATAGTAAGATGGAATAGTGGCCAATATGCGCCCAAGTGAATGAATATTGGTCATGGTTGATTAGAACTGTCTTGCCATCCATACCGGAGAGACTCTGATTATTATGCACGAGAAAACAAATGTAGTAGAAACATTCATTCTGACGGAAATACATAAAAAAAGAATGATTTATCAGAAGCTTAATCCACATGTCAGAAGTTATTGCATGATAAGTGTTTGCATTTGACATGAAACACGAATGTTGCATGATAACGAGGTATGAGTCTCTAGTGATGAATAATAGTCAGGATTAGGTTTTTATTGATGTTGGAATAGAGATAGGATTAGCAAGGGTTAGGAATTTGGACAGAAAATATGCTAGTAATTCCACCTTGTACAGGAGTTGAAGTAGGATGGCATTTGGTTCGACTCAACTGAAACACATAATTGCACCCGAACTCTTGGGCATTTTAGGCAGTTTTACAAGAGTTTGGGGAGGTTAATAACCCTTGAGCTAACTTTAATTGCCAAACACGACTGGAAAGATGGTAAATACGACATGCCAAAGCACCTGATATTTCCTTTTAAGGTTTCAAAGTGAAAAATGCCTTGGTTTGCAGTTGGCAATCATGGACATCTTTACTTTCTGATGTCCTCGAAGTTAAAAATGGAAGCATCCCCTAGAAGACTGCATAGTTTCTTCAATTAGGAGGGTTTTTTTTTCTGATTTTCCAAGTATTTTATCAGCAACAAAGATGATATACTATATCAAAATTTGTATATGAAGTCCTGAACCTCTGAGCACATAAATCTAAATTGATCCATAACTAAAGCAACATTACCTATTTGCAGAAGGCATTTGCAATTAATACTTCTCAGAAACGGAGCTTGCTGCAGATGTTTGTTTCATGTATTTAAAGATCTATCATGAATATAGCATACATAACTAACTTCCGCTGTGTGTGCCACCTCGTGGAAAATCTATAATTACTTTCTGAGATGCCAACCATGAAAATGCAGGCAATATGGATAACCTCCTTACTATTTTAATTTGAGATGCAGATCGCAGAATATGACCTGAGTGGGCTAATAAAAATGGTAGGTTTTCAAGTTTAGATGCAGTGGTAAAAATAAAAGCATGCTCTTCACTGCAATACAAACCGTAAGCGCCTACTATTTCACTAAGAACTTGTTTCAAAAACCCACGAACAGCTGTCACAACTAACTTGAATAGTTTTGGAGAAGTGTGGTGGTACTGTGGTAGAACCAGTATGCTAGATGTGTGTGTAAATATGTGTAAAACAGTAAACTATGAATATAAGGAAGTATAATTAGATATGTAAGTACACCAGAGTTAGATGGTTTGTTCTTACTTCTTTCTTAACACGTGAAGGATTAAAAATTTACAAGCATTGGCGAATAGTGATATTATCAGGGTTTGACATCTGATGATTTAATGGATCAGCAGGTAGCTCTCACATGCCATTATTGGTTCCACATCTTGAATATATTAAGATTATTTTCCTGTTTTCCTAATCTTGGTGATACATCGTTTTTGAGGAGGAATTTCCAAGTATGTTAAATTATCACATGATCCCCCTCTTCCTCCTCTCTAATTGTCATGCTTCTTTAAATTAGTAAAAGGGGTCTAGCCTCATATGCATACTGTTCCCTGACATTTTCTTTATAAAAGGGTGGTTTAAATTCCCTGTGATAGAAAGGGGGAGAAAAACAATATGCATATGAGGGAGAGGGAGAGGGAGAGGGAGAGGGAGAGGAGATTTTTTTTTTTCCGGAAGAACAGAAGACACAATTTATAGAGGGCGGGGGAGAAAAGGAGAGCGAGGGAGAGAGAAAAAGTTACCATATAAGGGCGCAAATCTCGCTTATAATAGCAATGAGTGTCAAAACCTTGTTGTGAATCTGTTGGAAAAATAATAAGATCAAGAAAACAACAAATGGATGTTAGAAAAAATGATCCTGAACAAGAATAAGAATAAAAAGAGGATATATTTTATTTCAGTAATTTGGTGGAATGTGCCTTACCCAAAGAGCACAGATGAGGGCAAGAACAACACTACCAACATATATAGCAGAAGCATAAAAGCGGACTGGATCAAGCATCATCCTCGTTTGTTGCACTGGCCCAATGAGGAAGGCTGTGCTGCCATGAACATTTCAAGTTACCATTTCAGATGGTTTTGCAATATTAAAAAATTATCAAACTGTCAGTCTTAGAAGATTATATTCTTGATTGTGGTGGTATTTGATATACAGGTGAATCCAAGTGGAACAGAAGTCGTAGCCAGGATTTCAACCTGTGACTGCTCACAACCTTTTCACAACTGGGCAAGGCCTCAGTGGCATCATTTTTGTTAAGAGTAAATTACATATAACCACCTTATCTATACCTTCAGTCGCAGCCCCCAATTCATGAGAAGATTGCACATAAACCCCCACAGATCAATTATTAGCACTTGGTCCCCCTCAATTCATGAGCAAGAGGGATGTTACTTGCAATTTTATCTATCTAAAATGGCATTTCAGGGAGTCTACGTGCTAATAAATAAGTTGAGGTATTGTTCCAAATAACTAAATAAGTTGAGGGGGGTTTACTGCAACACAATGTTTTTTTGTGTGGGGGTGCTTTTTTTGGGTTGGGGGGGGGTGTGGTTTGGGGATGGGGGAGGGGTGTGTCAATTTACACTTTTTGTTATTCATTGCCAGTGCCACTACTTTGAGGGTGTGAAGTAAACAGAAAAGAGAAGAAGAAACTAAGCAGTTAAAAGTAAGAGAAACGAACTCTTGTAAAATCAGCAAAACACTATAGGCCCCTCAAGATAGTTCAACAGAAAGTAAACATATTGCAGTAATAAGTACTAGATTATAAATGCGTGATGTGTAGAATTTTTAGGTGCTTGCTTTTTGTAAACCTTGAACCCACCTTCCTATTGCCAGTAGGTTACCGAAGCTGAATAGTACTGCAAACTTGACAGGTCTGTAGAAAACGATGAGCGACTGCAAAAGAAAGAAATGATCATTAGCAGATACTATATGGGAGGTTCAAGTAAAGAGCTATTGACTCTTGGTTTTGGAAGAAATTGCTGCACATTAGAGAATGGCTGATTGCTTCTTGTGGATATTTGGATGTTGTCCTTACAAAATTTTCTTGTCTGGTGAAAGGTGATAAGGTATATATGCCAAGCATTCTGCATGGTCTCTAATTTCAGTCCAAGCAGGAAGTTTTTTGGCATCACCTAGTGTGGAATAATGTATCCATTCCTCAGGATTGTATTGTGATGTGGCTTGTTATGCGGCTTGTTATGCGGGATCTTTTAGCAACTGAAAGTAGTTTGGTCCATTTGCGCATTCTGCAGGAAAGCAAGTGTATTTTATGCAATCAAGCTGTTGAGTGTATTGAGCATTTGTTCTTCTTCTGCCCTTTCTCTGATTTAGTTTGACATTGGTAGAGATCCTATGTGTTGGAGGGAAGAAGTCCAATGGTTCTGCTTGCGGGTAGGTAAAATATATTAAGAAGCGGATCTTTAGATCTGCTCTCTCTGCTACTGTATACCATGTGTGAAGGGATAGGATATGAGCGTTTCCAGTGTGTTGCTAAGAATGTCAATGGTATTTTTAAGATGATTAATGTGGACGCAGTTGCTAGTTTGCTTAGTGTTAATGCTCCTCCTCAAGTGCAGTTTTGGATTGAACACTTGCAAATGAGGAGGTGCTGTAGACCCCAGGGTATGCCCTCGTTTTGTTTTGTATCTTAATGATAACTCGGTTAATGAAAATTTCATTTACCAAAAAAAGATACCAAAAGCACCAATCAGAGTCTAATGATGACATATAGAGTTCTCTTATAATGGTAGTCATGTGCATTCTGTTACTGGATAATGCTGATCTAGAATTAAACAATAACTACAAAAAGAAAAAATATAAAAAAAATTAGACAAGCCTGTTTTTCTCAAATTTATGTAACATTCTTTCGATAACACGCGAAGCCTAACATCGAAAGTTTAGAGTTCATGGATATTGCTAGCATATCAGAAAAACACTCATGAACCAGTAGCCATCAGACTTGTGCTCCATGCTTTTCAGTTTTTGGGACATGGGCTAAATCCACCGTTTGATTATTATTAATAATAGATCTCAGATTCCCAATAAGTTTGGAATTGGAATTCACCACATTTCTATCAAAAAGAGCAGATTGGAACTCAATCTCAAATAAATGAACCAACCAATCTAGCTTTATTAGTATGTTTTCTGAAGGTAATATGTACTCTCTTATTATTCCAATTACATCCAATAACATATATTAGCCACAAGTTGGCAGACTGTACAATCTAAACCAAACAGCCTAAAGTGACTTACAATTTCACAGTTCATATTTTATAAGAATTGGAAAAAGACCGAAGCTCCAATTCTTTTTAAGCTCCAAAGATGAGATGATAAGGCAGCAGGTGATCCCTCCCGTATGCACGCACACCTGCAGGCATGCATACACACACGTACATAGGAAAAGGGTGGGTACAAGGTGGTAGCTCATTTTGCCATGAAAATAGACTAGTGGTGTGGCCCACCCTGCTAGTCAAATTGGAAGGTGTGGGCACTACCACTTCTATGTCATCTTGATAGATCATTTTGCTAAATGAGGTGACAGCTCAAATCCAATATCCTCATGCATGCATGTAGAGGTTAAGGTTATAGGCCTAAATGTATTGCAAACATTACTGGCTTAAGAAAAGAGAAGAAAACAAAAGGAACATGAAACCTCATTTAATCCATGCTTTCCACTTTTTGCAATGTATGTATTACAGTGTGGTGATACAGAACGCTTTAAAAGAGAGCTCTCATGTAGCCCTCATCACCAACAAATTCAAATAATAGATATTGAATTTGTCAAAGAGAAAGACAAAAGTGAATTTTTTTTCCAGAAGGGAAAAGAGGAAACGTTGAAACTAATGCATAAGAGCTGCAAAACACAGAATTAGAAGTGTTACTGATATCTTGCATACGGTCTTTGAATAAACAGAAAAATGGAATGGCATAAACCAAAATAATGAAAAACACAGCCAAGCTCTTTTGCTTCAGAACAAAACTCAAGCAAAGCTGTCCAAATCATCGGAACCGCCAAAAAACACTCTAGTTATATATCCACACTTCACTGTCCCTGGTAAATTAGTAATTTCCTACCCTACAAGATGGTAAAACCAGGAACATGCAAGCTCAACTACCATCTCACGTTGGACAATCATCACTGATTACAATATATACTTACCCTGGAATCCCACCTTCAATAAGTTGATCAACCTTCTCAGGTTTTAAGAAACAAAAAGAATGGCTGCTAGTGATGTATTGCCGGTGACAACATCTCTCTGCCGCCTCTATCACGGAGATAATTACATAACAGAATATATGGATTCCACTTAAACAAACCATTGTACCAAGTAAATTTGTTGTTAATTCACAACCCATTTCCATTACTAATACTTATTTGATTTGTGTCTTTTGTGGATTCATGACCTGTAAGTCATTTTTCAAATTAGTACCTAAAGTACATACTCCTTTTCTAAGAAAATGGTAATTAACTCTCCAAAGTCCAAACAAATTCCAACAAATGCAAAACGAGAAAATTGAAGGAAGAAAGAAGATGGACAGTTTTTCAGGGTCTTGTTGAGTGGAAATTTTGAGGGCAAGGGAAGGAACCTCCCTTGTATTAAGAACTTTTCAACAATATGGTCTCATCTATTCTCATTACTAATTTTCCCATTGAAAGGATGTATATAAAGTTGAGCATATTTTTTTCTATGCTTTGATGATCACATTTGTTAACAATATAAGACTGTAAATACTAGCCCTATAATTTCTTATTCAATGATAATCAACATTTCATTATTTACACAGATTGTTGACAAGCATGAGAGAAAAAGAGGTCGTTGCAAGGAAAGACGACTAGCGTGTAAAGATTGCAGAGTTCAGTCTTGAGATCCCATGCATAGTCGACAGACATGCTAAATTTAGTGAAAAACTTGTGTTTGAAAAAAATGATTTCTGACATTGACACCATACCATATTCCAAAGTATGGAAAATATTTTCAGGCCACAGCAATTATATTCTGAGGACAACTTTTCTGATATTTTTGTGATAACTACTTAACTGTAATTATATTCTTAGATATTTTTCTGATATTAGTGGTAATTATTTGACAGCATGAAAACACATGTGATACTGGTTTTCATTAATTTGTAAAATCTAAATATTTACAAAGGGTAGTTATAGGATTTTAAAGAAACGTTTTATAAAAAATATTGAAAAACAATGACATTAATTTGAAAACTATAAAGTTGACAAGGCAAATGTTGAATGAATGACACAAATTAAGCATATATAATAAGAATCATAACTAAAAAGGTTGCGTTAAATAACTTTTTCCATGTTTTTGTGTTATACACGAAATGTCATTTCTGCATGGAAACTTAATTTTTCTATATGTATATATCTCTAACTTCCCCCGGATAGTTTATTGTAACTTTTCAGTTAACTTAGATATAATTTTGTGTGTGAATCTATTGAATATTTGCATTTAATTTATATAAATTTTTGTGTAGGTGGGCTGGTGATTGTCTGTGCACATTCATGCATGCGCAGCCTGCGCGCATGCGCGGTGTGCGTGCATGCGCATTGGCACCTGTGCCTGCATGTGTGCGTGGGGGCCTGTGCACGCATGCGCAGCATGCGTGCGTGTGTGCACGGTGTGCATGCATGAGCATGTGTACTTGCCCCTGCGTGTGTACATGAGCGCATGTGCACACGTGTGTGCATGTATGTATGTTCCATGTTTTCTTTTTCTGAGACTTGTATTATGTGTTCGTCTCGCATATTGTATCCTATTTCTATGTTCTGTATTGGTAAATATAGTTAATATAGATCTCCATGCTATAACTTTTTTAGCCAACTCATACAATATGTACATTGATATATGTGCTCAGAGTCACTTTTGTTACAAAACTATCTTATTTATGTACTCAGAGTTGCTTTTGTTATAAAACTATCTTCACTTGGTGGCATTGTAATTTGCAGGATGGGAACCGCAGCCAAATTTGTGTCATGGCATTTTCATGAAGAACCTAATTCAGTAAGAACAGGTTTAGATGTGCCACTTGTTCGCCCTCACTGCTTTGGACTTTTAGTTACCACACAAGAATTTGGTTAGGCAACCCCTACAGTTCCAAAATATCATCAGTATGAGGTACAAATTAGTTTTTCCTTATGTTCCTTCTGAGCAATGAGATCCATTCTACCCATCCATTCATCCATCCATGTGACTCGTTAAAATGTGAACCCAATGGATGGTGGCATGCTTAATTTGAACTTCGCTTAAAACCAAACGCGACTTCCAAGTGCAAATCAAACTTGGAGCGGAATTTTTCAGGTTGAAGTGATGAAGAAAACATACTAATAATGCTCACATGGGATTCAAGTTAGATTGAAATCTTCTCTTAACAGAATGCAGTTCAAAGGATGAACAAAGAGATGCATCTTCTTATTAGAAGTGCACTCCTCGATCCAAAAATGTTCTATTCAAAGCAAAGAATGGTCATATAGGATACTAAAAGTGTTTGCCTTCCCATCATGTTATAACATTCTCCTCCTGATGAAGCGTGCAATACGCAGCTAAGCACCTTTGCAAACTTTCTCCTCCTGTTAACGAAGCTTTAGACCACCAACTAGCTAATTGTGGAAAAGTGAATGGACATGCTTCTACCTCAAAAACTTTGGTTGTCAAATAAACCAAGGTATAGGGAAATTTGTTTGCAGCAGAAAATTAAACTTACTAAATAACCTAAAAATAAAATAGTACCAAATGCGTACCAGTAGCATAAAAGCCAAGCCCGCAACCAAACACGCAGCACACCCATATAACCTCTGCATCAAATCACCATAAGGTGAAAACAGAAAAACCCCATTGAAGAAATTTGCAAAACAAAAGAAGCGCACATCAAAAAAATTCTTGATTCTATCTTCTATAACGTAAATTGGGGAGATTAGGAGCATTGCCTGAACAGGAGACAGCGAGCATGAGCCACTGAATTCGCCTAGAAAGTCCTCCTCTTGCTCTTCGTCCGCTCCGACAAGAGACTGGTGGAATCCCCTGATCTTGTCCATTTTCACTTCAGGACTTGAATATTCTAAACAGGGATCATTGCTTCTCTCGTTTTGATTTTGATTGAAGGAGAGAGCAATGGAGCTTTGGGAACTTTTCTTCGCTTTCTCAATTCTTGCGGTCTGCTTACCCGCGGATAAGTGGAGTTGTTAACAGTCAGGACCTCAGGTATGGGATGGTCACTGGGCCGAAGTTGGAGCGGGCCGAAATTCCCGACTTGATGAAGCCGATCCAAACCAACCCTTTATAATCTGAAAATTCATTCATGCTTCATCTGTCCTAAATCTATATCTATACTACTTATAAAAGAGAACACCCATGTCAAAACTTTTTCATACCCATTTTGCCCTTTACAAATTACTTAATTCTAATTTTCTCCTCATCGCAATAGTAAGCTTTAATTAGTGTCTTAGACTCTTAACCTTCCATAACTCATTAGTGTCTTAAACTCTTATCCAAACCAACCCTTTATAATCTGAAAATTCATTCATGCTTCATCTGTGCTAAATCTATATCTATACTACTTATAAAAGAGAACACCCATGTCAAAACTTTTTCATACCCATTTGCCCTTTACAAATTACTTAATTCTAATTTTCTCCTCATCGCAATAGTAAGCTTTAATTAGTGTCTTAGACTCTTAACCTTCCATAACTCATTAATTAATGTGTTGAATACGAAAACTCACCAACCCCTTTGGCTTGAATTTAAATCTCCATCAAGTGACGTGACCAATTGAACTCCACACATAATGCAAAAAATTCCTTCAGCTAATGTAGTCATTCACATTATCCACGATAGCCATGAGCTTTTAATGAAACTCCAAGGCTTTTCGTTTCTCGTTCGTTATCCTTATCATTATGCAACAACGCTTAAACTTTTATTGATTTCTATTAACTATATCTTTCATATCTCCCTCATTTCACCATCTCCGCTCTCATCTAAATTTCTCTCTCAACTCCACATTCTCCTCTGTCTTCCTTCCTCTTGGTCAATGCTTTGTTCTCCTCCTTCTCAATATCTAACCAGCGTTAGCATCTTTCAAATTCAATCTCAAGCCTGTCATTTGTCGAAGGGGGTTATACAAGGAGAGAGCACTGGTATGAAATCCATTTCATAATTTGAGCTCTGTTATATTTCTTCGTCATCTGATCTCTTTGTACATATTGGTTAGTTTTGTTTGATTTCTATGGTTTTAGATAATTAGATCTCTTCAAAGAGTGATGGCTAGAACTTGTTATGATCTATTCTTGTGATAAATTTATGTAGCAAGACGAAGTGCGCTCAATATCACACCGTCGGAAAAGAAGTCGGCCTAAAGCAAGGTGTGAGAGACATTTTCATCCACTTCGATCGAATTTGTTTTCTTTCTGCATTTTTATTAGATTTATTAAATTTATTAAATTTATTTTATTCTTGGGCAAATTTTGACTTTACATTTCCCATGTGATGGATGTGCCTTGGATCTTAGTTTTTTTTGCAGGATCTTTCTCAGAGCTGAATATCTTTCACGTTTTTGTTAATTTAGATCCTAGATCACATTTGTGCATTTATTATCTTAAAAAACATAACCTTCTAATATCATTGTGGATTTTAGACTTGAGGTTAAATTTTCTAAATTTATTTGCTCTTTGTAAATCCTATTATGACCCAAGTTCAGTAGTCTTTTTAGGTGGCAATTTGGTACTACAACTGGTTATTCGTATTCTACTGCAAACAAGAGCATGAATATTTTCTTGAAGCATAACAGTATGCATGATTACCTACTTGATCCAAAGAAGGTATGACCTCTCAGCCTCATAATAACGCTATGTGATATGAGGAACTTAGCTTAGATATTGTAATTAGTTTTGAATGTGCTTGAACTTGAATTGCACCGAGTGTCTAATATGGTTGGTCTCTTATCATTGCTTGATTATGTCAATTTTATTTATACTATTGATTGTGATACTAATTAAATTCAAAATTTTGAATTTTACAAACATAATGGTTACTTTTTGAGGTCAAACTAAAATTTTTGTTGGAGGGGAAAACTAATATAGAATATAAGAAATATAAATATGCAAGTTTGAATGTTTTAATTACACATACAATGTCTATTTCAAATTGGACCTCATATTTTTTATATTTAACAAGTATAAATTCTTTTTATGCAAAACCAAGATTAGTGTTATCTACTAAATATGCTCATATATAGATATTTTTCTAGAGCTTATATTACAATGTTAAGGAATTTAGTAGTGAGGATCTAACAAGTGAAAGAAAACCTTATTCACACACGAGCGTGCGCACACACACACTACTTATAAAAGATGATATGGGTGACAAAACTTTTGATTGTTTTTTATTTAAAAATTTTAAATATAATGGTCATTCAAATATGATAAGAGTAAATATCCCCACATTTAGGGGCAATTTTTAATTTAAATTTGTCCTTTTCTATCTTTTGTTCTTCAAATAACTCCCACCTGACCGATGAGTAGTCTTGTAGGCTGATGGATTCACTGGGCCAAATTATTCTCAGTTTGTTAGTCTTCTCTATAACACTGTAAAACATATGTATAATATAACTTGAAATACACATGCCACTTAAGATGGAAATAAATTCTATTTAACTATAATTAATCACATAGTTCATACATGTGTTTTTTTGATCAAATGCATTTGAAACTCCATACATATTTCATTATAATTAATCACATGGTTCATACATGGTTGGGCGTGGTAGCCTTTGACATTTTGTAGTGAAATTTGGATAGGATTGGAATGAAGGTGAAAGTAATTAGCTCATCAAACAGCAAGGAGAGGGAGACTATTGAACACTTCCAATGCTGATTCTTTCCTTGATAGCAGTAGTATTGAAGAAATATAGATATGAACAATATGGATAATTTGAATTTACTCTCTTACTTGATACTATGAGTTTAATTTGGATAGAGAAAAT